>CAJNDS010000526.1:0-118859 GCA_905221605.1 Symbiodinium natans
GGGTTTAGGGTTGAGGGTTTCGGTTAGGGTTCAGTTTTGTTTTGGGTTTAGGGTTGAGGGGGGGGGGGGGGGGGGGGTGGGGGGGCACCGGCGAACCGCAAATCGCAATCAGATGGAGTAGAATATATATATATATATATGTACAGTAGTATGAAACGTATTGCATATGGCATGTGTCATATGTTAGTTGTTAATATTTTATGTGTTTCTGTTCTGAGTTATTTTGTATGGTATCAATTATAAACGATGGGGTTTGGAGTAAATATTGTATCAAGTATAGTTTGTATATCAGGTCGTGTTATGATATCATCTATCTGCTATCTTGTTCGTTAGAATGTTTTTCTTTCATTTACCCATTATATGCTATGTACCTCGTGTTGTTAGTCTGTATCTCATAAATATGGCTCCTGTTCTATTGCATACGGAGTTTCGTATTGTATTTTATAGTTCATACACTATACACTATATGCCATCAGTTGCATACCATGTATATGGTATACTGTACATCTTCTACATCAGATAAATGTTTACATTATACTTTGTACATTGCCTTCCATCTGGTACCTGATACATTATATGTTGTGCACAAATACAGATCCGGATACATTATATATTGTACGCAAATACAGATTGCACCAAAACCTTTTCGCACATGGATACATATACATATACATATACATATACATATACATATACATATACACATACATATACATATATGTATGGTATACTACACAGTATACGGCGCTTCGTATATTGCTATATACACATATTTATATATGTAAATAAAAAAAGAAACAGATAAATAATCAAGTTTTCAAAATAGATAAATGAATATGTATATATATATACATATGCACATATATGTACACCTGACGCAAGTTCTGGACTCGTGCGCCGTCAGGTGGATCTGGTCGGCGGCGGCGCCGTCAAGCTTATGTGTGGGTACTGTGTTCTGTGTACTGCACTGTACATCGTGGTATACCACGCCGTGCTTCTTGCCACGTTGCCACCCTAGAGATAGTGGGTTGCAGGTGAAGGTAAGTGGCCAGCGCCAGGATCGATGTGCAGTGCATCCTCAAACTCCTTGGTTTCGTCGGCGATCCGGAAAATGACCGGCCTGCGACCTCAGCAAATCGGGTTTCCGTGGTCCATGAAGGTTCCCAGATCAGGCAGGCTAGGACCCTTACCTGCCCTACACCCAAATCAGCCCAGTCAGACCCAAAATCGCTTCATAATCCCTGCAAATTTGACATATACATATATGTACATGTATATAGTACATATATTCTATGCATTTATCAAAATTGTCCAGGGTCATGAAGATCAAGGAGATGGTCGGATTCTGGGCCTCGAGCTCAGCAAGTCTCACAACGCGTGCAAAGCTAGGTCGTACAAGTCGGCAGTCTACTTTGGGATTTAGGGTTTAGGGTTTAGGGTTTAGAGCTAAGAGAAGTCTTCTCTCAGCCATTCGGCTGTTCGGGTGGGTGCTGCCTAGGGTAAAGGGGCTAAACGAAGCTGCAGTCTAAGATTCGACGACCCACCCCAGAGCCGCAATTGGGCCCGGATTAGATTCTACCTTGGGTAGCGGCTAGGTGACCATCATGTCTCTGCATTGCAGAGTACGATCTGTGCTGGCTGCGAATTGAAGGTCAATGAGGATCCTCGCAGATATCTTGTAGCAGAGCCCGTCAGTGTCGGGAACCTGGTCTTTGCGAATCCGATTTCGGGTTGTGAATGTGCAAGACCTCGGCTGGTTCAGAGAGGCAAGCAGCGAGAATGGTACCCGGAGCTCTCCTGAATTCAGTCAGAAGTCTGAAGAGGACAAGGCCAGAAGTTTAACTGGTGAACCTACTTTAGCCCAGCAGCCACAGACTACTGCCTCTACGGCTTCCATGTCTGCCAAGCCTCAATGTCAATGAACAATGACAAAGCACTGTAAGCAAGGGATTCTCGAGAAGCCCGCGGATGTCTTTGGTACTTAGCGTTCACAGACACCATCCACCGGTGATGTTTGGTTTTGTGCTAAGCCAGAGGAAGTATCCAGAAGTGCTTAGGTGATGGCGACAAACTTCGGAGGCCAAGATCCCACATCTTGATAGCCATAAGACTCCAGAAGATTCTGCAAGATGCGGTTTATTGCGGTTTGCGCGGCCACCAACGTGGCATGTTGGGAGGATTGGGAGGCAATAGGTCGTCGCTTGCAAGACCGCAGAAGACAAGGGAACACCTGCCAGGAACAAGCTTCTCCCCTGGCGCAATCTCGTGGCCGCTGGTCTATCAGAGTAAGACGGACTAATCAGCGTTGCAGGCCGCATGCCCCAATAGTAAGTCATCCTGTGTACCTGCCAGTGCTGCCGCCTCGCTACCGATCGTCTAGTTAGCAAAGAACCAGCTGCGAGGGCAGTTGCTTTATGTTGCTTCCGTATTGCCGAGACAAATGCTACAACTGCTGAACTGCTGGTTTCCAGCGGGTTTACACGCCCAGGGCTGAGACGGGCATGCACTTCGTGTACTACCCCAAGGCGAAAGATCTGACGGGAGAAGATTTGACCTGGGCTGGTTGACAGCTGCAAACCCTGCGCTGCCTTTGACTCGACATTTTGGGCCTCGGTTTTGTTCGCGATAGGACTTCTATGACAAAGTCCTTCCGCCGAACATGCTGTCCTGACCTTAGCCGCGGTAGCTTGCACACGGAAAGTACTTGGAGGTTCATGGTACTTATTAACCAATAACTATATCAGGGCACGGAAGGGGCTTATAAGTGGGTCATCAGTACAGTTATAACTGATTAATTAATAAGTACCATGAACCTCTAGATGGGGTGGTCACTGGTAACTCGCTGCAGGCCTCGTCACAAAGCTGACGAGACTGATGAGGGCACCTACAGACCGGCCTACGTGCGCCACTGCATTGAACTTATAATCTGTTGTCAGATATCTTACAATACAATAAACGCGTAGCATAATATATGTTAACATACTATCATGGACTCTAATATACTGTTATTGTATATGATATTGTATTGTATTCTATTGTATTCTATTGTATTCTTATGCGTGCCATTTTGAGTAACTCGCGCTAGAACTGAACGGATTTACAGAGTGCTGTCTTGTACCAACGCCCATCATGGCGACCCGAGCCCGGGCAGGTTGTGGACGCGAGGCGCGGCCCTGCTCCGAGACCTTACAGTGGTTGGGGTTTAGGGTTTAGGGTTAGGGTTTAGGGTTTAGGGTTTAGGGTTTAGGGTTTAGGGTCTAGGGTCTAGGGTCTACGGTCTACGGTCTAGGGTCTAGGATAGGGTCTAGGGTCTAGGGCTGAGGGCTTAGGGCTTAGGGTTTAGGGCTTAAGGGACACACTGCACCCAAAGTGGCACCGAGAGGCGCTCAGCCCCAAGAGTCGAGCCGATCTGTTTTTCTAAAAATGGGATTGTCCCGCTGAGGGCAGTGTTTTAGTCATGAATTCCGTCGGGCGCATGCAACTGCTCTCCAAACCTTCCGAAACCTGCAGCCCGACTTGAAATGGAGATCCATGCGCTGCTAGGTGTGGTGAAGATGCAGCTCACCACAGTAACGAAAGTGAAGCGGTGTGCAGGCGTGTGCAACAAATTTCGGAGATCCGAACCCGCTCTTCAACACCGTTCACGAGGGGAGCTGCACCCACTACAAGGATGTCTTTGCCGTCACCTGTGGCGGCCTCCCCGCACCCGCACACGACCCTGCAGTTCAGGATGCGCGGACGGCGCGGAGTGCTAGCAGAGGGAGCCAATCTGCTATGGTCGTGTTCAGGTTCGCTTTTTGGAAATAGATCAGTGTGAAAAAGTCGTGTCGGTGCACAGTCATAATGGTAAATCTGCCGAGAAGATGGCACGCAAACTTAACGCGCAGCACCTGTGGCTGCTTACAGGCGCATAGGTTGCTGAAGGCCCGGCTCCGGACGGCACAGCCACCAGCAAGCTTCTCCAAGATAGAACGCATGAAGCCCGCATGCGCTCTGCGGGCCTGAGCCGAACCCCTCAACCCTGAGATAGTTCGATCAACTAGCCCCAAGAGCAGGGATTTTGCAGTGTGATTCTTGTTGCTTCTGTGTGTTTGTGCGATATTAGCTCGAGGCCTCCGGCTGTGACACCACAGGGTGTTCATCAGATGCACACATGACCCGCTTGCCTGGAGGCACGGAACCATGACTGGCGTGTTTGTTGGGTCTGTCATCCCCTTCCTGACGGAGCGAGGTCTGGGTCTAAGGACCGCCGCAGAACGGTAGAGTCATCGGGAGCATCCAAACTTGGAGGCGTACCTTGGGATGTACGGACGGGACTCCAGGTTGTGCCTGCAGTTAAGTGAATGGATGAGCGTTGGTCAGGTGTCGGTGTCATAAGTGAAAGCTCTCATGCGTTGAGAACGACATGCAGAGCCCACATTGGTGTTTAGCATGTTGTGAGGTTTGCAGGAGTGTCAACATTCGGGTGCTATGTATTCCGGCAAACAGACGTGCGTCACAACCTCTGCTCAGTACCGCTTTCTGAAGCATCATTACAGCTACCGGTTGTCGCCTTTCGCTTTCTTGTGAGGCGGGGTCCACTCTCAGATCAAGGTGGAGCGGATGTGGACGCTGCATCCTGTCGACAAGTGACCTGCCCGGCTTGAGAAAGGTTGCGAAGTGGGACTTGGGGGTGGTGCGGAGTCCCGTTTGTGATCTCGAGGCTTGTGCCAAGGTCTCATCTGCTGGGAAATGTTGAGAAGCAAGGTGTTGTGGGCCGATTCTCGAGTTCTGTGGCTCCTCAAGCAAAGCACCACGCTTCCTGTCCCAAACACAAGCGTGCACTTGCGAGGTTCATCCAGTACTGCAGAGAGGCCGAGCATTTTTCGTCGGGGTATAAGAGGTGCTTGGTTGAGAGTTGTTAGAGGCCACACCAATTCCAGGAAAGCCTTTACACATATCGTAGCTGCAGCTTAAGTGTCAAGGATTCTAGATCTTGGCAATTAGTCCCTTCCCCCTTATAGTAAATCCCCCTACCCACTAATATTAAATACCACCCCATATACTATAACATAACTATAATTGGGGGTCTTTAATGTCAGGGGGTGGGGGGGGGGGGGGAGGGGGGTGGTTTAAATATACTTTGGGGGAGGGGATATGTGGGCAATTTTTAGGCCATCATTCTCGATGGCGTGAAGGCATGGTGAAAGCGTGTGAAGGCAAATCACTAGGTGAGCCCTTGGGACATTTTGTATATCATTTTGTATATGGCCTGAAATGGGTTTAAGGGGGGTCATATTTGGAATTTTTCTTTCTTAAGAGGGGCTATGGGGTAGAAGGGGCTCATATTTCGGAGTATTTTCAAAGAGGCTTGAAGGGGCTTTCTGGGCCTTTACGAGGATCAGGGACCACTAATCTAGGCCCCAAATAGTAGAATGCCGTTACATATTAGGAACCCCAATAAGGTACCCCTAAACCCTAAGTTACCCTAAACCCTAAACCCTAAATCCCAAACCCTAAACCCTAAACCCTAAACTTACCCCAAACCCTAAACCCGGAAACCCCCACATGTTTCATCATCACAGAGCCAGGACTGGGATCACTACTGCAAGAAGTTTGCCGCTGAAGGCCTGACAGGCCCAGAGTTTCCGTGAGCCCCCCCCTGGGTTTGGGGTTTAGGGTTTAGGGGTTGAGGGTATAGGGTTTAGGGTTTAGGGTTAGGGGTTCGGGTTTAGGGGTTGAGGGTTTAGGGTTTAGGGTTGGGGTGTTAAGGGGTTAGGGGTTTCAGGGTTTAGGGTTTAGGTTTTAGGGTGTATGTGCATCATGACCTTCGCGACCACCTACACCCAGGTACAACACCGAGCAGGCGCACAAGTACCTCGGCATGTACCGCGCAGGGGCCCGAGGGGCCCCCCTCAGTCTGATCAAATGGGGGTTGACGAAAATGCGGGGCCCCGAAAATAGACCCCAAAAAGTAGGATCCCCTTGCGGTATGGGCCCCAATAAGGTACCCCAAATTTCGGAACCCGGCAGAGCACTTCGGCTCAGTTCCGAGAACTGGAAGACTGTACTAGTTTGGGGGTTCCCATTTTTAGGGGCACCTTATTGGGGTCCTTATTGTCACGGAATCCTACTACTTGGGGGTCTATAGTAGGGCTCCCTTAGCTTCGGAAACCCCCATGTATGAATGAACGGTTTAAAGCCTGCTTTTTGATGCGTGCACGCCTTTTGCACGGCGCAGGCCGCTGTTCGTGAAAGTCAGACGTCTGAGTTGGAGTAAAGGGTATGACTCAATGACGTTGTTTCTTGTTGATCGTGGTTCGTTTCATGTGCGCAGAGCAGTGTTATTGAACAGCGTCAGTCTTCTGGAGAAAGACCTATTTGGAGTCTTCCGTGCCATGAGGCAGTCAACATTGTTTGTCCTGGTTTAGGCTACCCGGCCTTAGGATTTGGAATTCCTGCCCGCACCCCACTGGCCCGAACCCGTTTGGAGTGCTGCGGATGCGTATGTTGATGTTGATGCCATGAGCGCTTTCAACTCCGCGCCCAATATAAGTCGAGTGCACTCACAGGTGTATTCAGACTGTGCCAACTTCGAGGGGCTCTCATGGGAGCAAACTTAACGACTGAAAAGCAGAACGGTGGGTTGACACTGCCGAGATGAAAGAGTTAAGATGCGGTCAATGTGCAGGTTTGCTGCGTGCCATAGCTTGCGTTGTTTTTCCTTTCCATCCTTGCCTGGTATTCGCTGGCTGGATTGCAGCAGGAGCTTTAAACGAGTTGTTCTTGGCTTCTGACAAACCTCCTGTGCGTGCGCCAAGGAAGAGAACAAGGCAGTCTCGAAGGCGCAGCGCACAGATCTGCACAGTCCTGACAGTTGCGCTCTGCTGTGCCAGCTGTTCCTTCCAGGGGGTAAAGGGTGGAGATCTTGTTGCCTGTGCCTGCAAGAAGCAGCATGGTGTTTAAGATCCTGCAGAAAGTATCCCCTAAGCCCTAAACCCTGAACCCTGAACCCTCAACCCTAAACCCTAAACCATCCTAGATCCGGAGATGCTGCGATGTTTGTATTTGGACATTGGAGCACGCCCCGGACAGGAGATGGCGGCGTTCTATGAGAATATCGTTGAGGGGCAGATGAAAGCACACCGTGCCAGCTGACACGCCCAATCAACCAGTCAACCTTGTTGGCCAGGTTTAGGGTTGAGGGTTGAGGGTTGAGGGTTTAGGGTTGGGTTTAGGGTTTAGGGTTTAGGGTTTCTTAGGGTTTAGGGTTTAGGGTTTAGGGTTTAGGGCCATGCCCTCTTCCCGTTGTGCCCACACGCCGCTCCTTCAAAACCTTTAAACGTACTGACTGGAAGCAGCGCACGTTGTGGGACATGCTTGGTGTGCATAGAGCCTTTGTGGTGGTGCCGTGTAGACTGCCTTGGATGGCCTTGCCTTCCAGGCGGAGTTGACTTGATTGTGTTTGACCCTTCTCCATTCAAGGAAAAGCAGTCTGGAGTTCAGAATGCTGTGCAGAGTTCATAGAATCCCCCCTTCAGTTCCATCAGCATTCCTCATGCTACCAGTATTGCCAGCCCCAAGACCTGGCATTGTCGAAAGAGTCCGGGACACAGGCGTGTCCAATGCTTGCCGACTTTTCACTCAAATCCAGTCGCCGTGTGTGTGGACACACTGGCTTTCTTAAATGCCGGGCCAGAGTGCTTAAGGACAGCTCTGTGTCACTTGAAGGGTTTAGAAGCTTGCACAAGCATGTGGTTGCCCTCGCTCCAAGTTCCAGTTCAAGGTTAGCACTGCAGCTGGGAGCAACAAGCCATGAGCCCACACTTCTTATCGGAGTTGATCTGAAGCAAGCACTGCAGTTCGGATCAAACTCCGAGGCGACTCATAGACCTCGTAGTCGGCCCGAGATGCACTTAGGAACTCACTGCACCCGCCCCAGCACCCAGCCATAGCAGCCTCGCAAGCTGCCGATTCTTAGGCGAGGCCTTTCCAAGCCAATGACCGTCCATGGGATCCCGCCCTGACTGGCTGGACGTGCATGCCGCGGGATGCGCAGCTCTGGCAGAATCTAATTTAAGGTGCCATCCTTCTCTTGCTTGTGCGAGTTGTGCGGTCGATTTAGCTTCACAGGGATCTCAGTGGGGCTGCTGCACTCCGTCATGAAGTGGCAAAGCGTAGCCCCACACAGCGAAATTCTTCGATATGCTAATGAGGCCGAACATCATGATAAGTCTGTGGACGCCTAGCCTTCAGGAAGAAACAAACCTCAGCATCAACTCAGAGCGAATAGTTTCCAACCCTCCCCCCCCCCACCCCCCCTTCTTGGCCACCACCGAGGTCCTCTTCAGTCAGAGCTGTGGTGCGCGTCCGCCCGCTTCTGCAGCGAAACTGGCCGGATTGAATCGAGCCCTAAACCCTAAACCCTGGAGCCTAAGCTCCCTAATCCAAGACCTGTTGCTTCAGGGCTTACAACCCCTTAGGGACCCTGCCGGGCCAGGCAAGAGCTCGAAGCCGGGCACGAGAACTGCTGCCAGGCTTGTGGCTGCAGCGTTAGCTGTACATTTCATGTTTTTTCCTATGCTTTCCTGACATGCTGCATGGACGTCCTCGTAGCACACTGCGTGGAGAACACACATTGCGGATTTTGGTAAGAAATTCAAGGGCCCGTAGAATACGTCTAATATTTATGTATTTTTATTCTTATTACGATTTGTATCTATACTGGCTGCCAGCAGCTACGTAGCCTTTGGACATCTTTGGACCGGCTGTAGCCCTCGCTCGCAGGTCTCAGGTGACCGAGCGATCCTTGTGAGGCCTTGGGTTGTCACATGAAAATTTGCAATGTTGCTACAGAGCATGGCCAACTGCCGTTTCGTGGATTTGTTAAGGTTTCTGACTGCCACCGCATTTGCTCGTCAGTCGTGAGCACACATGGATCGCGCGTGGACACGCCAGCATACCTGACCGAGAGGAGATATGTTCCGCACACTGGCACTTTATCCATCGCTTTGAGTTACGAGAAGCCGTCGGCCTGCGTCCAAGCCGTGATGTCCTCCCTCGGGCCTTAGGACCATCGGAGAACTAGGCAGGCAAAGATGCCCGGAGGAGTCCTGATACACATTTTTGAGCACCATACAAGATATCTTCTTTCCCAACAGCCACCCGGCCGATGTAACACTGCCACACTTACAACTCCGCGCAGGGTCGGTGTGGCGAATCAGTTTCGGAAGTACTCCTTTGACGCCTGCCTTCCCGAAGACAGATCGCAGAAGCAGGCAGGGTTGGCGGGCTGCATTGTCTGGCTTGCGATTTCCGCACTGCTAGTAAACGGAGCTCAGATCCTTGCAGGATTGGTTGCCACGATCAGGGAGATAGTATCACCATGCTTTGCTTGGTTCTGTTGAAGTCGGCATGATAAACAAATCGACCCAGCCATTAACCGCTCCTTATAAACTCTCTGCTTGCAAGCGAGGTCTTCCAAGAGAGTGGCGTGACCTGCCTATTGGATGCAGCACTTTCTGGATATGCTGCCGCTGCCCCATGGATGCTGAAACCGCCAAAATTGTTGAGGTGAGACTTATGTCGGCCGACGCGCTGCAAAAACATATGAATATAAAATACTCATATGATAGTAGAATCGTATCAAAAAGTCACAGTATCATAGTGTGATGAAAATATTGTAGAATCTAATGTAGTATGATATAGCAACATAGCAAATGTGGCAACCTACTACTTGCTAGTATCATATCGTGAGCTGGGCGAGTTACGGGTCGGCTTGGAGTGCTGCTGAGGCTACAGTGCTGGCGTATGGCCAGACTGGCAGTGGAAAGACATACACCATGGTCTTTCCGACCGGTTTAGGGCTTAGGGCTTAGGGCTTAGGGTTTAGGGTTTAGGGTTTAGGGTTTGCAGACAGAGGTCGTGGGTCAACACTGTCGGGATACTGATCATACTTCGAGGTTTTCAAACTCACCAAGGCTGTCACGAGCAGTTTTTTCGCTGGGTCTTCCGCTCCGCAAACCCTGCAAACCCAAAAAAACCCAATCACCCTATAGACCGTATAAACCCTATAAACCCCTATAAACCCCTATAAACCCCTATAAACCCCTATAAACCCCATAAACCCCTATAAACTCTATGATCCTTATAAACTCTATGATCCCTAGCCCTAAACCCTAAACCCTGAAACCCTAAACCCTAAAAAACCCTAAAAAACCCTAACCCAACTTTCCAGATGGGGCGATCCAGCTCTTCAGACCGAACATCCGAGTGCGGCGACGAGGCGAGGCATCGCATACGACACCTCTGGGAGAATGATGGGCCATTTTGGGACCCCTTGTACTAACAGGGTTTAGGGTTTAGGGTGTATAGGAGTGGGATGTTCCCCCCTTGTAGTAACAGTCCGTAACAAGGATTATAATAGGGGGTACAATAATCCCTATTGAGGACTGTTCATATAAGGGGAAAATGTACATAGCATAATGATAGTATACAGATTTATTATACACTACCATACTAATATATTAATATACCAATATAACCATACAAGCATATCATATCATAAGAATAGAATAATGTAACAGTGATAATGTTAATGTAAGCTAAGCTACCCTGCCTGCTTAGTGTTCAGGTTAAGCGCAATGATGGCTTGGTCATCCGAGCAGCTCGTCGCCTCTTTCGGCAGATAGGCAAGGCCGCCAAGAAATACATGAGACCCAGCCTGCCAGCACTGAGACCTGTTTCTCTTCGCCGGCATGCGGAGGGGCTTCGTGGAACGTGAAACCCTGTGACCTGCGAGGTGACAGCGACGGAGGCTCGCGAATTTCAGCCTGCGCCTCAGATCACCAGCGGGCAGGATGAAGCTACATCATCCTGCACCACATCAGGCTGCAGTCGAGTTAATGCCATGCTAGGCCATATCCTCTTGGTGCACTTGGAGTCTAGATACATCGCGCCCACAAAAGCAGGGGGATCTGAAGGTCAGCAGCCTGGGTGGGTCGGTTTTCTGTCTTGAAGACAGAGGTAGGTTTAATCGGGTGTTGCCGAGATGGTGGTGTCCAAGCAAGTTTGGTCGTCATGTTTCATGTTCGGGGCACAGGACGCAGCGTCCTCCATAGTCCTGATCGGAGGTCCTGGAAGTGGGCCTGCAAGTGGGCTCCGCCATCACGGTTGTATGTTGCACGGAAGCGAGTTTCTTGGGAGCTTGCGACCGTTCTTGTTTGCCATGTCCTCTCTTGGTATCAACAAGAAGTCCGAGGCCTTCATGGTACGAAGACTCGAAAGTTAATCCCTAAAGCCTAAACCCTAAAGGTTTGTAGTGGGGCGGGGGGAGGGGCACCTAACCTTACGCAAGAAGGGTTGTTCCCTGGCAGGCTCTGCAATCCCCAGGCCGGTCGCTATCTCGTCCGCCCCAAACCCTAAACCCTAAACCCTAAACCCTGAACCCTAAACCCTAAACCCCAAACGGACTTTTCACATGTGACACACAGACGACACGTGAGGCCATTTCTCACGCCTGTCCTGCGCTACCAGGTTGGAGCTTCCTTCGCTGAGATTTTCAATGCACCTGGCGCTGTCAACGAGCCGGGGCCTGGAACGAAAGGGTTTAGGGTTTAGGGTTTCGGGTTTAGGGTTTAGGGTTTGGGCTTAGGGCTTAGGGTTGAGGGTTTAGGGTTGCTACTTGGGTATCGTGTCATCGGTGAATTGGTTAGTTTATCTTATACTAGATTAGATGTATTATAATTATCCGTTTGTGTTTTGTTTATCTGATTTGTTTATTTGTATTGTCTTGTATTGTATTGTGTTGTATTGTCTTGTATTGTATTGTTTTGTTATATAGTATTAGACGATCATATTTTCAAATCGTTATATGTTTCTTATGCTTGCATATTGCTATTTTTATGAATATGTGAGTATACTGTTATATCATTATATATCTGCATTGTTCTTTTTAAATTGTTCGTATGCAACTATATTGTGAAACTATTCAAGTATAGTATATTGTTGTGTTTTTTGTTTGTATCATCTTTACTTTCAAGTAAACTGTCCATTTATTATTTTTTTTTTGGGGGGGGGGGGTAGGGGTTTAGGGTGAAGGGTTTGTAGCTCTTCTGGTAAGATAGTTGACGAATTCGATAAACAGATGCCTATATATATATACATGTATATATTTATATTCACTACAGGACGGACAGGAAGAGATATGCGAAAGGGACCCGTGACTCGTGATGAGTTTTCCCTGCGTACCGCACCTAAACCCTAAACCCTAAACCCTGACAGCATGCATAAGCCCTAATTAAACCCTAAACCCTAAACCCTAAACCCTAAACCCTAAACCCTAATTAAACCCTAAGCCGAAAAATACAAAAGGTGCATCTGCGACCTGCTGAACCCCGACGCAGGGCATTTGCAGGCTCCTTTGCAAGGGGCTCTCATGGCTGGCAGCTTTCGGCTGCGTTTCCTTAGGGTTTAGTTAGGGTTTAGGGTTCAGGGTTCAGGGTTCAGGGTTCAGGGTTCAGGGTTCAGGGTTCAGGGTTCAGGGTTCAGGGTTCAGGGTTCAGGGTTCAGGGTTCAGGGTTTAGGGTTTAGGGTTTAGGGTTTAGGGTTTAGGGTTTAGGGTTTAGGGTTTAGGGTTTAGGGTTTACGGCTGTGGCCCGGGTGGCCATGAAGGTCGGAAGCGCGTCATGTGAAATACAAGAGCCCTCGTTTTTTGCGAGACAACAGCATTCACGAAGCAAGAGGGTTCGTAGCAAAGGGCTCCTCGGACCTCATGACAGTGTAGGAAGCAGCAAAACGACCATGGGCTAATTACCCTAAATTCTAAACCCTCAACAGTACTAGAACCCTAAACCCTAAACCCCCAAACCCACCTAACCCGTACAAAACCTTAAACCCAAGAACCAAGTTGGCAGCAGCAGGTCCGTTTCAGCCAAAAGCACGGCTTCTTCATTAGCGATCTGGCAGCTCCGGTCTTAGGACTCTGGTTGCGTGGCGTCTCATGGCCAGTATGTGTATTTTTCCTCTGAGGATACGGGCACCCTTCTTGGAAAAAACCCATTTTTTTGGTTTTTTTTTTGGGGGGGGGGGGGGGGGGGGGGCTTGTTTTTAAACCCTAAACCCTAACACCCCTCCCTCCCCCCCCCCCCAAAAAAAGGGCCAAAAGAATGTCCACCCTTCTTGGGGGGGGGGGGGGGGGGGGGGGGGGGGGGGCTGCTATTTTAAGGGGTTGTAGCATCTTGGGGGGTATTAGTGGGGTCATTACTGCTGCGAGCCAACCTGCTCTCCTTGCATCACATGTACTGCTGTCAGTACTTGATTATTCGCAGTATTGTTCGTCGCAGCGCTAAAAGTTTTTAGTACTACCAGCATGGTTGGTAGTATTACTAGCATTCGTTTTGGGATTATTCGACTTTTGCTAGCATTCCCATCGGTTGATCCTTAAGGCGTGTTGCCAATTGTGAGGTGGCCGAGTGCCGGACATTGGCAGACGTTCGGGCCGTGCTGGAGGCATTTTGGCACCTTGCGGGGCTCCTCGCAGCATCCTCCCTGTAGCTGACTACCTCTTTTTGCCCAGTTTGGTTTTCCCAAAAAGGGGACCCTTTTTAATTACAATGCATGGCTACTAAGTCCCGGAATCGTCCGCGGCATCTCACAGCCAACATTCAGTATAGTAGCCGGCTAGACATGCATTGACACGCAAACCAGTCACTAGTCCAGTAGTCAGTCCTCACATGCATGATCCAATTGGGGCAAGAAAGCCCCTAAACCCTAAACCCGAAAGCCTAAACCCTAAACCCCAAACCCTAAACCCGAAAACCCTAAACCCTAAACCTCAAACCTCAAACCCTAAACCTCAAACCTCAAACCCTAAACCCTAAACCCTGACCCTAAACCCTAAACCCTAAACAAGCCAATGGTCCAGGCTGGCTTGCAGAACCGTCGCGTCAATGCACATGCACTGAACCGAGAATCGTCTCGAACCCACGCTCTGCCCGGGACCGAGACATTGCGCGCGGGGAATCAGTCGGGTTTTTAGGGTTTAGAGTTTAGAGATTAGGGTGGCCTTGCAGAGGTACAGCGGGTTCGGAAACGGAACCGCATGGCACCGTCTTTTTTTTTTATTTGGTGGGGGGGGGGGGGCAGGGCAAGGCTCAAACTTTTGACTGGGCATAGGTTCGGTGACATCATGGGCCTTTCGGCTTTGTAGGGTTGTGGTTTCGGATCGTGGCAAAGGCGATCATGCATTGGGGGCCTTGCACTCACTGATTACATGGACTGGGGCCTCGCACAGATTGCCAGGAGCACGGATGACTGGAGAAGGGGGGGGGGGCGCTCCGGTTTGATCTCGTCACTATTTGCAGGTAACCAGCTGCCCCACATGCTCCACATATATGGTTGCGGGCCCCGGGGCCCTCGGCATCCCCCCCCCCCCCCCTCGTGGTGTGGTTGGGTGTTGGGTTTAGAGCTCGGGGTTTGAGAGTTTCAGAGCTTAGGGGTTTCTAGGGTTTCGGCCTTAGGGTTATGTAGGGGTTTACTGTTGGGGTTTGGGGCTTAGGGTTTTAGGGTTAGGGCTTAGGGTTTTAGGGTTCTAGTGTTTCTACTTTCATTCCTGTCAGGTTCACCTTGCACATCGACTCGGAGCAGCAGGCACAAGTTGCGTCGGTGGTCTTGCACTGTTAGCCTAAACCCTAAACCCTAAACCCTAAGCCCTAACAACTAAGGGGACATTGCTCCGACCGGGACTCGTGCATACGGTGGTCGAGCAAGTCGGATCCCGCAAGGTAAGAAGTCTCCAAGGGGTGCATGCGGGGCATATCCCAACACCAGATGCCCCCGCAGACATCCCGGGGTTTACGAAAAAAGGGGACCCCCAATATAGAGCCCCAAATAGCAGGATTCCCTTATAATCAGACCCCAATAAGGTGCCCCTACCTTCGGAGACCCCCCATCTTACGATTGATGCTAAGATGTGTCTGTACCCGTCTGAGCCTCTTCGCTGCTCAAGGAGTTAGGGGGAGTCTTCACAAGAGGGCACTTGACCCAGGGAAGTCTGCCTTATTTTCCAAAGGCTGCTGGCCCTGCTGGCCAATGGCGGCGAAGCTGGACTTTAAAATCGCCTTACCGGGCGAGATACGGCTTCTCACGAAGACCGCGGAGACGTGTGCCAGTTACAGCGACTTCGGCGCGACAACGGGAGACGCGGGAGACGTTGAAGTTCCCGGCCACAAGTGTGCCGACAATCAGATGCTTTCGAGGCGCTCGAAGGTACGCAGGCAGCAGCTGGCCCAGGTCGAGAGCTTTTTGCAGCCTGGCCTCAATATTTGTCTTCTCTGAATGTTGTTTTTTCGTCTGACTATAATATGCAGTATGACTGATAAGATAACTCTGAGTAATCTCAGTGATGTCTTCGACAATGCTAAGTATGACGAACTCCACGAAAGCGGCAGCTTGTCAGAAAGTCCCCTCGAGGCGGACCAACGGCTACTGCGACCTGCGAACAATGCGAGCCAAACCAGGCCATCCGTTCTCGAGTGGTGTATGTGTATGCATTTGTGGCATTTCCCGCAAAACCCCAAAGCGGTGATGTATTCTCGGCCTCATTGGCACATGCGCACCTCAGTCTGAAAGCAACAAGCTGTATTTCGGAGTCGGCATTTCGCTTTCTGGTTTCAGTTAGCCGATATGGCCTGAATCGTGTGCGATGTGTATCTAATTTGTGGTACTTATGGCTTTGACACGCGCCAGCACTTCGGGTACAAGTTGTACTTGAAGCACTCTGTATTAGAAGAACCTACGCGGAAGAAATGGGCTCTATTACCTTTCATTCTCAATGGCGATCCGCTTTCTTCATTAAGGGACCTATTCGAGCTCGCGTTAGATTTCGACCATAATCAGCCTATGCTACAGGCATTCCAAACATCGTTTCCGTGATCAGATTGAGACTCTCTATAAATATGTTGGCTCAGTATCAAGGGCTTGAGAATAGAGTTCAATCTCGAGAATAGGGTTTTTCTAGTTCAGGTGACTGAAGTGTCAAGCGAGTACAATACTAGGGGTGTCTTCGTGTCAACAAGACTCAGCCAGTCAATTGACTTGGGTCACAACTCGGGGGCTTAAACTACCCTACGGGTTCCTGTATTGTCCGTGTTTTTAATGGATTTGATGGTTGTACCTAGGTTTAGCCACGTTTACCTGCCTCAAAACCAATCTAAAAGACTACGGTTTTTGTCTGGATGATGCAAAAAACCACTGTTCTGGCATGAAAAACATTCCGCGTTTTTGGAATGCTGGTTTTGCTGATTGTCACACACCTTCCACGCTTTCGTGGAAAATCGCGTTTTCAGGAAAACCTCCGATTTTATGCTTTTTTCGTATTTCTTCTTCTGGAGGTCTTGGAACAGGTCATGTCATGAAGGGTTCAGACATGTAGTGTTTTAGGTTTGGGCTCAGGGCTTGTCATGGTAAAGTGGCTGGTTTGAGCTGGACTGCTTTGGGCTTGCAGCTTCAGGATGTGGGTTCAGGACTTGCAGTGGTGCAGAGATTCCGAGATTCGGCCTCAAACCTAGACCCCAAACCCGAAACGTCTATCCCCCATCTCCGACAGCAAGCCCTTTCTACCATTTTCTACCCAGGAAGCTCGGGCTTGGGATTCAGGGCCGCTGCAACCCACCCTAAGACAGGAAAGCCGCCTCAACCCTCAAGGGTTTGGGGTTTCAGGCTCGTCAGGGTGAGGAAGGCTTCATATGGGGCTTCGCCGGACATCGCAACTGACACAGATGTCTCGGCAAGCTTTAAACCCGAAACACTAAACCGTGGTCGTCTTGGCCGCTTCTACTTTCTGCATGTCGGGGTTGCCGCTTGTGGTTGTCGGCTTCTGTGTCGCTGGCACTTCAGGTTTGGAGCTTAGGGGTTTGGGCTCAACGTCGGGCCCTGGGTTTTGGGGTTTCGGGTTGAAGGCTGTCCGAGCCGGCTGTGACTTGCTCCAAGGCGTCAACCCGCAACCGCAACCCGACACCCAGAACCCTGAACCTTGGGTTTAGGGCTGAGGCTTTGTGAAGTTTCGAGAACGCCAAAACCTGGAAACGAAGCAGAAACCCCCGAAACCCAAAGCCACCGAAACCTTGTCGGGCTGTGAGGTTTTGGAAGCGGGTTGGCCAGGAACGTAATCACACCCCCCCCCCCCCCTCCACCAGCCCCCACCCCCTCCCCAACAACCCCTGCCCCCCCCCCCCCCACCACCAATCCCTCTCCCCCCCCCACCCCCAACCAAGACAACAACACACAACACAAGCGTGGTTTTCGCTGGACAGAAAAGGCGCCTGTCGGCTTAAACTAGTTCCCTCAACCCGAAACCAGGTGATTACGGATTTGAGGGTCGGCTTTGTGGCGTTCTGGGATCTGCAGGCTATGGAGTTGATGGGCCTCTGAACATCGAGAGTTTGAATCTCGTTTCAGTACGAGGTGAGCAGATATGCATACGCTCACCGGTCAAGTTTCGAGGGCTGATGCAGAGCTGGCACAGGCTGGTTGCCCTTCCGCGAGAAGCTGAGTCCCCTACACCTCGCAGTTCTGAAGGGCAAGGTGCTCCGGGCAGCTGCCCTCTGAAGCCTAAGCTTGTGTTGGGAGGAAGAGGCTTTCCAAGGCTGCTACTGTAGGTCCCGATGTAGGTAGCAAAGATTAACCTGGAGAATCCGTGTGACTCTAGAAGAACCCTTATAGCATGTTGTAGCTACAGAAGATCACTTATCTGTTGGGTGCAGTTGCCCTGGACAGGTAGACATGGTCAGGCTGCTCTTGGCTTCAGGCGCGGATCCGAATCAGCGCACGTCGCGTGGCCTGGCAGAGTTCAGCTTAAGCCCCAGGCAGAGCCCGTGGCCTCCACGGTAGACCCTGGTAGCTACTGGTACTACGAGTCAGAAATCTTCCCAAGATGCGGGTTAGGCAAATTCGTCGATCATGCTGCCCTACAAAAATTCTGTGAGTGTCGAGGTGGCCGGACGGCTTTGCGGCTTGCGGAATGCCTCCGGCACCCACTGCGCGAGGCAGGTGGGGTACTTGTCCTGCAGCTGCATGATGCGCTGCTGCCCAAGGATAGGTTTGGTACACAGATTGAATCCAATTGGGTACATGGAACGGTCTGTAGCACTGGTTAAACCGTCCAAAGAGCTTTCCACAGGTTTCAGCAGTTCGCACGCTTTCGGTTGAGGCAGAGGACGCCGGACGTCACTTTCTCTACAAAGAACAGCTTCGCGCGCTGTAAAGCTACACCCCTCCATATACTATAAATACAACCATACTGGGGGGCATTTTGGGGGGCAAGGGGGGGGGGGGGGGTTAGTACTAGGGGGAGGGGATTACCCTCAAACAGTTGCAGAGTGAGATCACCGTGCTCCGTCCGCTTTGTAGCATTTGGAAGTCCCAGATCGGAGATGGGGGGGCTCCTAGAGGAGCACTACAGGGCGAATTGCAGCAAAGGGCTCAAAAATTGAGCCTGGTTTGTTTCACGGGGCCTCATACAATGAACAAGTTGGCTGTACGTTAAAGCCTATAAGCTACTAAGATCCAAGACCGTGACACGCACTTCAGGGGTATTTAATATATTAGGGGGAGGGGACTATACGGGGTGTGCGGAAGCCGGGGACTGGAGTTGGAGGGGTGGGATTGGTCTTCCAAGGTCTAAGAATTTAATATGTAGGCTGTATGCGTTTCAAGAAGTTTCAAAGTCTATGGCAGGACAATTCAACAACCTCCTGAGTTAAATTCCCTCGGAAGGCGATGAAAGAAGTTCTGAGCTGCCAGGGCAGGGTACTCAACGTGCGCCAAGCGTTGGGTGTGATGCTCACAGCCGATGATGGCTGGGCTCCAGAGCACCACGAGGCCATTGTTTGCACAGAATCCGCTGACTTTTCAGATGCATTGTGCTCGGGAGTTGAGCCAGAGAGATGCTGCGGAGTCAGCACGACGATCAGGTTTTAACAATCTTAACTGCAGAAGTAAGGTCCTGCGTCGAAATTGCAGACCCAATGCAGCTACTCGACTTGAGCCATGCAAAGACCGTGACTTACGCAATGGTGGCCTAGCTTTCGTGATGTCAACGGTTCTTCTGCTCATTTATGCTGGCATGTCCTGAAACGGAGGGGACTCTGTGGCTGGAAACGGTTGCGCTTCACTTGGCAGATCCGAATTCCAAGCCGGAAGGGCATTGGCCACTGCAGCTTCAATGTGCATTGGCATCCCGACACCTTGATGCATTTTCAGGAGACCGCATGACCTGCCACAGCAAGCGTGTGTGCAGGTGTGTGTGTGTGTGTGTGTACTTAGTGACTAGCGCCCCGGGCTGCTTACATTCTCACCATGCAGGCAAGAGCATGTAGGAATAGCTATGCATGAACCTTCCACGACAAGTACGTAAGGCACACTCATGCTTACAGTAGTGGTTTTTGTTGATGCAGCTGTGGGGCTTTCCATCGGTTGGTGTTCTAGCCGCTCCGTTGGAATGTCGGGCCTTTTGAAGCCCATTTTTCGAAGAGTCGATCAGCCAGCTGCTCTGCTTAACCAAGCAACCTAAGTTGGACCATGCCAAGCCATTGACAGAGGTTGATGAACTCACCAATCAATTTTGAGTATGCTGGCGTCCAATACGTACCGGCATACTTTCTGGGCCATCCGTTGTGCAGTCGCACAACCGGCAAGGCTGCCATCAATTCACGTGCATCGCATTCGATTGTAGCTCGTGGTTGCAGAAGCTGCCAGCTCTAGCAGCCACCAGCACGTTTTAGCTCCTTCGGCCTTCGATCTCGCTGCTGCGAGGACCCGTTGAGCCCTGCGAGATTAGCCCACGATCGAGACTTCAGCGTCCAGAATTTGTGTGCAAATAAAGCAGATGTCTACTTTTTGGTTTTTTAGCAAGAGACGCTGAAAGCTCAAGACCCGCATTGTACAGAAATTGCCAACGGTAAAATCGATGGCAGCCACTGGCTTTTGCAATCGCAGCTTGCACTAGCAATGCCCCTCTCTTGGGTTGACCTCCAGTAATATTATATAATGCCATACAATTGAAGTACAATATGCTCAGGCACTTACAAAAAGAACAAGCACTTTAGAAAATACTATAGCAGACTGCAAATAAAGCATAGTTGCATTCCATAAAGTATAGTTGTAATATACTTGTAATATGCCATAAGAGTCACAATATTTTGACGACTATAGTATATTATGTTCTGGTCGTAATATACCATAAGAGTCATAATATGACTACTCTACTTACTATACTATGAATTGATTATGACTACCATAGTACATTAGGATATTATTGTTGAATACGCAGGCTTGAGAGGCTTGTGAGGTGCTGCCACCCATGGCATGCGTCCAGGCAGATGCAGCCGTCGATGCGCCACCAACGAAGACCTACGGCACCTGGCTGAGCGGCACGTAGGGTCGAGGGTTTAGGGTTTAGGGTTTAGGGGTTTAGGGGTTTAGGGGTTTAGGGGTTTAGGGGTTTAGGGGTTTAGGGGTTTAGGGGTTTAGGGGTTTAGGGTTTTAGGGGTTTAGGGGTTTAGGGGTTTAGGGTTTAGGGCTTCGGGCTTAGGGCTTAGGGTTTAGGCTCTGAAGGGGCTGTTGAGGGCTTCACCAGTCCAGAAGATTCCAGTTTGCGGTGGACTCGCTTAATTCAAGGGGTGGCCGCTCACTCTGCTTGGCTTTCCTCCTTTCCTTGCGACCTTACTTACTGTTGGTTCATAGGGAATGAGGGAATGGGTGCTCTATACTATCCCTTAAAGGGTATGTATAGGGGATATGGGGTACCTCACTCCCTCATTACCTATTAACCAACTGTAAGCTGAGGCAAGATCACTTTCGTGGATCTGGTCCGGTCCCCAGACGAACACAGGGCATTTCGGGGTACGTCAATACAGTCAAGGTATCAAACACTATTTCGATTGGGGGCGGTGTCGGGGGGGGGGTGGGGGGGCGGGGTGTTGGGGTGGGGGGGGGGTGGGGGGGGGGGGGGGAGGGGGGGGGTGTTTTTGTGGGGGGCGGGTGTTGGGGGGGGGGGTTGGGGGGGGGGGGGGGGGGGGTGGGGGGGGGGGGGGGGGGGGGGGGGTGTGGGGGATTGTGGGGTGTGGGGGTGGTGGGGCAAGTCGGAAGATGGATTGGGCTTTATGCTACCCAGACACGAGGCATCGAACGGCTTTAGGAAGCCCGTGATCTATGAAGTTCATGGGTTTAGGGTTTAAAGCTTAGGGTTTAGGGTTGGCTTGAGCCCTCTGTCTGGGGATTTTGGGTAAGAACAACCTTCAAACCCATGCCCGAAGGCTACCAAAGTAAGAGCTTCAAAGGCCTGGGCTCAGGGATCATTCTCGGTTTTTTGACTCGCGATATGTTCTTGCGACTTTTTTGTTGTCTGTATTAAACCCTAAACCCTAACCCTAAACCCTTAAAATTATTGACTGAGTAATGGAAATTGGCCCACTGCTTTGCCCGCAGCAGCACACTCGCAACTCTGCCAAATTGTCTGGTTCAATTGACATTCCTAAACCCTAAACCCTAAACCCTAAACCCTAAACCCTAAACCCTAAACCCTAAACCCTAAACCCTAAACCCTAAACCCTAAACCCTAAACCCTAAACCCTAAACCCTAAACCCTACATGAAGTCCAGCCTCCTAGCGGGGCCAGGCTGGCAGCGAGAGGCTGAAGGCTGGCTCAAGGGACCATGGGATGACTTTGGGATGTTCCCCCTGATACTAACAGTCCTTAGTCGGGACTATGGTAGGGGGCATTTTTTTGATCCCTACTAAGGACTGTTAGGTCCTTAGTAGGGATTATGGTAGGGATCCATGGAGCTGGCCCCTTGTTTAGCTGCGTTGCAGATTCGACAGGAGAGCTTGTCGGAGGGCAACGCTCGCAAGGAGACGCAGGCGCGCGCCGGAGTTTCTGTTTCTTTCCGTGGCCGAGCGCCTGCAGTCCGCAGCGTAGCTCTGCATGATGGCAATGTGCTTTACGATGCTTCTGCAGCCGACGGTCTCGACGTCACCTTCTAGCCTCAGAAAGGCAACTATGAAATTCTGTACTCATGCCTCATGCCCATTTGCACCCGAAGCACTCGTTCTCAATTCGCTCTGAATGGGGTGATTCTGTGGTTCTGCACGCCGGTCGCGGCATCCTTGCGCACGATGGACCATTATGAAGGAGGCATTGCCTTGAAAGAAGCATAGCTACCAGTACCCTAAGCCATCTACACCAGTAGCAGCCCTAAACCCTAAACCCTAATCCCCAAACCCTAAACCCTAAACCCTAAACGCCACCAGTAGCAGCCATCTTTGTCCGAACTGCATGACCCTGTCGGGTTGGTTGGCTGCAGCGCTTCTGCAGCCAGCGTGGCTGCAGCCTCCTCCGCGAATCGATGACGAGGAGCTAGAACTCTCCCAGCTGCTGCCTGTCTTGTGGTTTAGGGTTTAGGGTTTAGGGTTTAGGGTTTAGGGTTTAGGGTTTAGGGTTTAGGGTTTAGGGTTTAGGGTTTAGGGTTTAGGGTTTAGGGGCCACAACGCAGGCAGAAGCAAGCGCAAGGCTTAGAATTTTGCGCGCATCGGTGACACAGCCGCAAGATATCGGTTCTGACAGCAACATCGATGCACCGTGGCTCTCAGACTATGAACCCCCAAGGCCCCAAACCAGTGCATCCCCCCTGAGGCGAGCTTCACAAGCTTGCTCAAGCTGACACACGGGTGGGGGAAAGTGTCCTCATCAAATGGCACGTGTGGCCCATGAGGCACAAGGAAAATGTAGGGCTTTTATATTGCACATTCTATCCTGCTTCTATAATAAGGCGTATATACACACATATAGTTACTATAGTTATGTATAGATATTTTTTCTAAAGGTACTTTTAGATTGTTTTTTGGTATACAAAACAGGACTACTTGCGGCCCGTGGAAGCCGTCCGCCGCTTCCTTCAGCTGGGGGCTGCACCTTGCGACTTTCTTGCGGTCGACGCGCGGAATCTAAGCCGGAGACCTGGAGTTTTGGTGCCGAGAGCTGCTAGGGTCTAGGGTTTAGGGTTTAGGGTTTAGGGTTTAGGGTTTAGGGTTTAGGGTTTAGGGTTTAGGGTTTAGGGTTTAGGGTTTAGGGTTTAGGGTTTAGGGTTTAGGGTTTAGGGTTTAGGGTTTAGGGTTTAGCGGATTACATGGCGCCAGCTGTGGAAACAGGACCTCAATGGCTTTAAGCTGTCTGGAAGGCACCACAGTTATACGTGGCTTGTGGCAGCCTTGCACTAATGCCTTGTGTACCGTCATCGAAATGTGGACGTCCCAAAGTGTCGGATCTTGCTTGATTTCAAGCAGTAAGCCCAGTAGTGCCGCGTGAAGACAAGTCGGAATTTTGGCTGCAGAGTGTTGTCCAGTGCTGCGACGGGTACTTACATTCGCCAACGTTGGGATATCGATTGATCTATCTATCTTTGCATATACATGCAAGCGAACACCCCCCCCCCCATGACCCAAAAGCCCCAAATCCCGATCAAAAAACATCTATCTGATACACATGATATACAGACCGTGGCTAACGCGCATTTCTATATTTAGATGTCCCCCATCGCTCCATCTTCAATGATCCTGCATGGTCGCTTTCTTGCAGCATCCCAGGTCGCAAAGAGTTCCGGAAGCTGGCGAGCAAAAATGAAGGCGGCTTGGTGTTGAGGGGCTTGCTTCCTGGCAGCACTGGATCAAGACTCCCTGAGCCTTTCTTCGTGCTGATCAAAGCCATTATTGCGTTCTAGACCATGGGCAGCCGAAAACCCCTAAGACCATGGTGGTCCTTCAGCCCCTAAACCCCAAACCCGAAACCCTAAACCCGAAACCCTAAACCCCTAACCCTAAGGCCCTAACCCTAAACCCCAAACCCTAAACCCCAAACCCTAAACCCGAAACCCTACTTTCAGGACAGAGCCCTGGCTTGCGCCTGCGAGCTGGTCCAAAGATCGAATCCTCGAACGTTTCGGACCTCCGCAACATGCAGGGTTCAATGAGAGGCCAGGGTACTCTCTGAAAAAAGACAATGTAGTCATATACATGTCTATATATATATATATATTTATATTTTAAGGGGCTGCGCCCATGGGCGGGCAGCGCAGGCAGAAGCGCGGGGCGAGCAGTTTCTAAGCATTTTGAGGCCCATAAACTCCCTTAAAATCTCTAAGCGTTTGAGACTCCTCAACCCCCTCAAAGTTTCCAAGCATTTTCAGGCCCCTAAACTCCCTTCAAATCTCTAAGCGTTTGAGGCTCCTAGACTCCCTTAAAGTTTCTAAGCACTTTATAAGGCCCCTAAACTCCCCTTTTCCTAGCCCGGGCTTAGACACATCGCTTATGCCCACCCTTTGGGGGGCATCATGCTCCTGATGCGCCCCCGGGGTCCCGCCCCGGGAGCCGCTGATGCTCCTGATGCGCGCCTGGGGGTCCCGAACTGGACCCGCTGATGCTCATGATGCGCGCCCTCTGGGGGCCTCCGTGGCGACGCAAAAAACCACGAAAAAAAACCGTTCACCGGCGGCATGCGGGGGTCGGCGGCACTGGCGTCCGGCCTAATTCTGCTTCGCAGAAGGCCAGAGGCCAGCAAGGCTATTCCCGGGACGACCCGGGTTAAAAGGTCCGCATTTGCTCGGTCCTTTGGGGACCTCGCGCTGCCCGATTTAAAGGCTGACGCCGCTGCCGCCGACCCTCGAGGTAAGTGCCGCGGGCTTTGCCCGGCTTTCGCAGGATGTCGGCTCGCAGCAGGTGCATTGCCACGGCGATCCTTTGAGGAGGACATGGGTGTCCCAGAACGAATGAAGATGTCGCTTGTCTTTGGGTCAGCGGGATTTAGCAGCTGCAGGTATGTCTCGACATGAAAAACGCCAGATGCTTGCTTGTCACTGCTTCCCACGCGTTGGCAGCATTCGTGTCAGGCTTGCTAGTCCCGTGCCACTGAGGCTGGCTCAAGTGCAGGCGCCCGACTGCCAGCAAGGGCAAGCTGACCGATACAAAAGGTTCCTTGCACGAGTTATGCCTACGAAATGAGCGTTGGATGTCTGCACATCAGAGGCAGGTCTTCGGCCCGAACGCCGTGGTCCCGCAGAAGATGGTGCCGCCAGTGGTAGCGCAAGGCTACGGGGTTTAGGGTTTAGGGTTTAGGGTTTAGGGTTTAGGGTTTGGGGCTAGGGTTTCGGGTTTAGGAGTTTAGACACCCTAAACCCTTAAACCCCGAACCTCAAGCTCCACAAGCCCTCAGCCGCCAAGCGCAGCTGGTGTTTGGTTTTTTGGGGTTAGGATGTTCCTTCGCAAGGCTTTTGAGGCCACAGTTGGTATTTCATTTGTAGCATTAGAGCAGCCCCAAGTCTCGTCCGTGTGCAAGACTGATGCTCCAGGACTAAACCCTGAACCCTGAACCCTAAACCCTAAACCCCTGCACTCTGCCGGGTTGGCTTTTGCAGGGATTTCCAGATCGGGGGACGCACGCACGCACGCGCACACGCATGGCAGGAGGCCTTTTTAATTTCTGAGAGGGGGAAGGGCCGGAAGGGGAGGCGTGGGGGCGGGGGGGGGGGGTCAATCCCAAACAACAAGAAAAAGCGTTGCAGGTCTCCTCTCCATGTGGCAGGAAACTGAACAGAACATAATCAGATCAGGGAGGGCTTGGAAACATGCAATGCAGATCCGTTCCAGTCGTTTGCGCTTGCCAGGAGTAGACACAGAATGGCTGGAGGCCTCCTTTCCGTTTGGCAGGAGGCTTCTAGCTGATGATGTTTGCAGCAGACGCGTCCGTTGAGAGCAGCAGTGTTGCAAGTTGAAGTTGAAGGGGGCTCCTGTCCAGGTCCAAGCAGGAGGCTGAGACAGACTCGCTGGCGGCCTCCTTTCCGTTTGGCAGGAGCTCTTCTGGCTTGCCACGTTAGCTTTGCTCGCAGCGCGTGTCTTTTTTTGCCTTGTTGCTCTACAGCAGTTACTCTGCTCGAAACTTCGTTTTCCCCTCCAGCTTCAAGAACTTCGCGATGGCCCCGCGTGTGCTGCTGCTCTTGCTTGTGCTGCTCTTGCTTGTGCAGGCTTGGGCCCGGTCGAAGCACAGTTGCGCAGTTCAGTTTTGTTGCTGGCATAAGCGAGTGCATCCCTGCAAGGCGCTGGCTCGTTTTGGTGACGGACAAGGAGGCGGGTTGGGACGTGTGAGGAGGTTCACAAGTTGGACACAAGTGTGTTACAAGACGAAGACTATAAGAGTCCAAGCCTCCTTTCCTTTTTCGGCGGAGGTGAACCCCTTGCGGCGCCGGACAGGTCTGCAGCAGCAGCAGCGGGGCAAGTAACTGCGGGGCAATATCCGCAAGCACCTCAGCAGCCTGTGCAGCAACATCCACAAGCACCAGCGCAGTATCCGCAAGGAGCTGCGGGGCAACATCCGCAAGCACATTGGCAGCAGCCGCAACCTGTGCAGCAGCCACATCCGCAAGCACATCTGCAGCAGCAGCATCTGCATGCACCCGCGCAGCATCCGCAAGCGGCTGCGCAGCAACATCCGCAAGCACCTCCTCTGCAGCAGAATCCGCAAGCACCTGTGCAGCAGTATCCGCAAGCACCCTTGCAGCAGCCGCCACTGTACGTGCAGCAGCCTCAGGCGTTCGTGCAGCAGCCTCAGGCGTTCGTGCAGCAGCCTCAGGCGTTCGTGCAGCAGCCTCAGCCGTTCACGCAGCAAGCAAGTTTCCAGCAACCGCAAGCATTTTTGCAGCAGCCCCAGCCGATCTTGCAGCAGCAGCAGCCGATCGTGCAGCAGCCGCAGCTGTGGCAGCAGCCGCAGCTGTGGCAGCAGCCACAGCCGTTTTTGCAGCAGCCTTTCGCAATGCCGCAAATCTTGCAGCCGCAGCCAGTCCTCTGGCCAACGAGCAGCTGCTGCGTGACGGGCTGCTGGGGCGCTGACGCCTGCGCGAATCCGCGCGAACGGCTGCTGGACGCACTGCTGCGCGAGCGTAACAGCTGCTGCGAGAGGGGCTGCTGCCGGAGGGGCGGAGTGGCGCCAGTGCCACCGCCAGCAGAGCCCCGCAAAATGCTTTCAAAAGAGTGGGAGTTTGTGGGAGCCGAGCAAGAGCAAGAAGAAGAAGAAGAAGAGGAGGAGAAAGACGTGGCCGGTGCTCCGACCACTGCGTCTGAGACCGCCCCGACTAACGAAACGCCAGCACGATCAGAAGATACCTTTCGCGCGCCAGATTGGATGGATACACGGACCTGCTGGTACTGCCGCTGGTCAGCAGGATACGACTTTGCAGAAGCCTTTTTTTGCAGAAGCCTTTTAGGTAGCCCTCGAAGCCATCGACGCCTTCTTAGAAGCCGAGGCCGCAGGCAGGCCTACTACCACACTAAAAACTTTTTAGTGTGAGGGGTGTCGGCTGCTGCGTGCAGGAGGGCTGTGGGCTCTCCTTCGTTTTTAGCGTGAGAGGTGCCAGCTGGTGCGTGCAGGAGGGCTACGGGCTCTCCTTGCCTTCTAAAGTCGAACCCCTGACCTGTTGCGTCCGAGGACCTGCACGACTGGTGGGCGGAACCACAGTTCAGCGAGGGCCACAAAAGAAGAAGAAGAAAATAAGGGCACGAAGAGGCCAACTTGGTATGAAGAGATGAAGGAGAAGCGCCAGAAGAAGTGGGAGCAGGCAGCGCCGCAGCACGTGTGCCGTTGCAGTGTTTCCAGTTTGCAGTCAATTTGCAGTCCCTGCAGGACCATGGCAATGGTGGAGACGCTGGAACTGGAGACGGCCCACGCAAGGATTGGGGCTGGGGATCGTGGCAGGACTGGGGAAGTGGCTCCGGCGACGGCGTGGTCGCGTAGATGAGTCGTACACCGGTGCACATTCTTCTTTATCGGCCTGGAAAAAACGCGCGCATTGCAATTCCTGGTTGTGTTGCTTGTGGCCGCGCTGCATTCTGCTCTTGAAGAGTTCAGAGTCGTTGTGACCTGCGCCGCTCTTGTGCGCAGGAGGGAGGCGGCTCTCCTGGAAAGGCGCTGTCAGTGATGTTCGAAGTAGGAAGGCCGTGTTGTTTTGCAGAGTTGCGTGTTGCTGTGCGCAGGAGGGCTGGACAAGGTAGCTCTCCTTTCGCAGAAGTGCTTGAGTGTATGCTGTTGCGCATAGGAGGGTTGCGCGCCGCGGCGCTATGCTCTCCGTGGCGGGGAGGGGGGGGGGGGCGCAGAGAGCCATAGCAAGAGCGAGAGAGGGAAAGGAAAAGAGAGAGCGAGCGTCAGCAGTGAGGGGCGAGGCGCAAAGAAAGGAAAAGAGAGAGGTGCGTAGGTGTGCTTTCTGTCGCGATGTGCGAACGGCGAACGCCTCCTTCGTTGACGCGGAGGCGCCAAAGAGCTAGGAAGCTTGCAGTGAGCGGGCCTCCTGACTCTCAGCAGGGCCTGGGGTGATAAGGTTTGCGTGGCTTGAAGCCGCAGAAGCCACAATACGGATAGCACCAGTCTCCTCACTTCAGTGGCTAAGGCCCCCTAAAGAGCTAGGAAGCTTGCAGTGAGCAGGCCTCCTCACTCTCAGTAAGGCCCCGGGTAATAAAAGGCTTGCATGGCAAGAAGCCATGAGGCGGGATAGCCGCAGTCTCCTCACGTCAGTGGCCAAGCATATGCTTTGCGTGGCAAGAAGCCAGGAGGCAGGATAGCACCAGTCTCCTCACTTCAGTGGCTTAAGCAGTTTCGGAATGGTTGTTGTAACGATGGACGCCGCAGCATTGACTGTTCAGACAGAGTTGCTGCGGTTGGCTTCCCAGTGCCGTGAGGCGCGGTGTTGGAAGCTGTCGGCCGGTTCTCAGCGGTGCGTGGCGCGCTGCAGGACGGCGGACGCTGCTGCAGGCAGTCGCCGAGCTGCAGCGCAGGCACCACTGTTGCGGCATTAGGAAAGGGGCTCGGACGAAGGTTCTGAGGCAGAGATGGGTTCTTGTTTAGATCGCTGGGCCGAGGTGTTCAAGTGTAGCCGAGCATTAGTTGTTTGCGATGGCTTTGAGCGGTGTCGACGCTGCCATGGCGGGCTTGAAACTGGCGGACGACAAGGCGGGTTAGCTGGGGTTCTGAGCGCGGCAGTTGCAGTGTGAGACTGCCTGTGTTGGCCGCAACTAGGCCGGACCGGCAGCGACCACGGCTCGCGAGGAGCAGAGCAAGTCGCAGGAGGCACAGCGCGGC
The DNA here is from genome assembly GCA_905221605.1 of Symbiodinium natans. NCBI lineage: Eukaryota > Dinophyceae > Suessiales > Symbiodiniaceae > Symbiodinium > Symbiodinium natans. The sequence goes on from CAJNDS010000526.1 coordinate 29,150, forward strand.
AAGAAGTGGGTGCAGCGGCTCAGGCTGGACAAACGGGAGGGGCTGCAGCGCCGGAGAGCGTGCCGGCGCGGCGTATGCAAAACTGTAGCAGTGCAAAGACATCGGAGTTGCAGCGCTGGGGCCCCAGAAAGCATCTGTCGGCAAGGCTGGACAAACAGCAGGTCAAAAAGCAGCGACCGCGGCGCCTGCGAACCCAGAGGCAGGCTGTAGGAAAAACAGTGCCAGTGCAGCTGGTTCGTGATTTGCAGGTGCCGGATGGTAAGGCGGGACGGGATGTTTAGCACGGATGTCGGAGCAGTTGCAGACGCGCTGCACTTGGCTGGCAGGCTGGAGAGGGTGTGCCATCGATGAAATCAGAGGCAGGGTGGCACGCTGGCAGCACGCGTGCCTAGCAGTTGTCCACATAGCGGGCCCGCGGTGCTCGGCAGGCCGGCAAGTTGCAGACCACGGAAGGGCAAGGGGGTACCGTGCCAGCCGAGGTCGGCGCGGTGAGGGTGTGCGATGCAGCCGCGTGAAGTTCACGCAAAACACGGCCTCGAGTGGCGCGCCTTGTGAGTTAGCATGACATGGCAGAGTTGCAACGCAGGACCAAATCCGCGAGGAGAGGGCACAGGCCAATCGCGTTTGCCCAGGTGCGCCAGTCAGAGCAGTTTGCAAGTCAGGTGTACGAGTTCATGCTGGACCTGGATGCTCAGCATACGTTCCGATCGCGCAGCGACTGCCGCGCTATGCTGGAGCGCTACGCGTGGCTCGGCGGCAGTAAAGTCCGAGGCCAAAAGGTAAGTTTACCGTTGAAGTTCATGAACAGGGCTTAGGAGCGGTCGGGGAGAGTATGTTGGAATTGGTAGGGTCCCGGGCTGCGCGCCAACCATTTATTGCAGCAGTAGCAGCCGCAGCATGTGCGCAGGTTGGACTGTGGGCCGATACGGCTGCTGAAGACAATCCCATTGTCGCAAGGGACGCGCATCCGGGGGAGCGCGCGGTGTGCGCAGGGCACGTGGCAGCAGTTCGCGGCCAGCTTGGAAGGCGCAGGCTCTGTGCGGCTGCTCTCGCAGGAGGAGATGACTGAGGATCGGAAGGCCGGGTGAGCATTTGATTTTGAGAGTGCGGGCGTGATCGTATTCGCCTGCGCGGCAGCTGGCAGCAGGTGCGTGCCGCCACGCAGAGTTCTGCGGAGCGCTTAGCGGCAGCGTCGTCGCTGGCCACGGACTTGTTGCAGTGCCGCCGCGGATCGCGCCAAAAGCGGCGTTTTGCAGATCACTTGGCGGAGGTGGTGTGCTAAGCGTCTCGGCAAGCATACATGCAGAAGTAGCAGCACTGCATTGAGCTGCGGCAAGCTTGTAACCGTGTCCCGTGCTGGCCAATCGAGGTACCCGAGTCACTGCTGCGCGGATCGCCAGCGCGCAAGCTGAGCCTGCGAGTGACGAGGACGCGTAGGCGATGCTCTGGCGCAGGTTCAGTGCTCCTAGCGAGGCAGCACTACCGCCTATGCAGCGACAGCCGCTGAGTAATAGGCGCGAGAAGGACCGTGACCGAGGTCCATACCTTGAAGGACCGTGACGGAGGTCCATACCTTTCTTTCTCCCGTGAAGGGCACAACTTTTCCGTGCTCGCACGTGCGCAAGCACGCGCAGAGTTGCGGGCATGGTCGGGCATGTGCGGGCATGATTTCGCAGACCGTCCGGAGTGCAGCAACACTTCTGAGCCTGCTTGCAGCATGTGTGCGACCTAGCATGCACGTAATGATCAGGTTATCGATCGGCAGCCGGGCGCGTCAGTTGCTGAATGGCAGTGGTACCGTTGGATGCCGCAGCATTGGATGTGGTCGAGCCGGACTAGGTAGTTTGCGCAGCGGTCATGCCTCTGAACGTGTTCGCCGCTTCACAGGAGATTCAGTTCCAGGTCGTTGCTCGCAAGACTGAAGCAGCCTGGGCCACCGAAACAGTGTGCGCCCGGATCCTGTGCACCGATGGCTGCGAGTATGAAGTGCAAGCAGTGCAGGATGCGAAGGCCCAATGGTCCTCGTTGCCATTGCGTGTGGCTTTCGCCACAGTTCTGCCACGTGGCGTGGTTCGGAATTATTCGTCCGGCCCGAAGACAGGCATCCGTGCTCCCTGCTTCATTCGCCGTGCCTTCCCCCTGAAGAAGTTGGACCGGACTTTGGTTGGGTTTGCTTTGAGTTGTCTGCGCGACGCCTCACCATTGGCGCCGGAGCAGCTGGAGCAAGCAGCTATGGACACGATCTTCAATTTCATGGGCGTCGTGCACAGTGGCGGCGAAGCGCCGTCACCAACGCAGACGGGCTTGCCTCGTCGGCAAGTGGTGTTGCAAAATGCGGCCTTCCACGTGGCAATCGACTTCACCGGGGACATGAGCTCGTACAAGCCAGAGGTCGGCAGCAGTGTGCTGGTCATGTCGGTCAAGAAATCAAGCTGGCAGGGCGTCTCACGGCTGGAGACAACAAGGCTGTCGTGGGTTCTGGATGAGGCGCCGTGGTTGAAGGTGGAAGAGCCCGATCCCGGCTCGCCACCCCGAAAGGCACTTCGGTCCAGTGTGCTTGACGTGATGAGCGTGGCAGCCGTGTCGGCCCTGGGTGCCGGCGGCTTGGGGGGGGGGGGTGGGAAACGGCTCCCAAAACGCGTGGTTCCAAAATTGGTTGGGAGGGGTGGGTGGGGGTTGGGGGGGGGCGGGGGGGGGGGGGGGGGGGGAGGGGCGCTGGGGGGGGGGGGTAGGGAAACGGCTCCCAAAACGCGTGGTTCCACCTGCTGGTCCAAAACACCAAATTGGTTGTTTTTTCTGGCTCGGGTGGAGGGGAGGGAGGGGGGGGGTTGGGGGGCGGGGTTGGGAAATGGGTCATGCGGCGTATGGAGGTGGGTTACAATACGCGCGGGTCCATCCACGTAGGAAGCAAGCCGCGCGGGTCCATGGGGAAGGCCACTAGCGGGTCCAGCGGGCAAGGTACGAGTCCAGCTTCTTGACGCCGACAAAGGGGGTCGGCGGATATCTACGTTAAGTATGTATGTATGTATGTATGTATGTATGTATGTATGTATGTATATACATATATATATATATACAGGGTTTTGGGCTTCTAGGGTTTAGGTTTGAGGGTTTATATGGGTCCATGGTTGTTCTGCAGGACGGCACTTCATCCAGACAGGCAGGGAGCTCCTCCATGAGTCAAATTGGAACCGGAAGCTCATGCCTTGAACATCTCCGGGGGCTCCTTGAGACACCGTTTCCATTGAGTAACCATAAGGCCATAAGGCAGGTCTAAAGTTTCAAGACAGTGGATCTATGCCTCAGAAGAGTTGCCCTGGCCTCTTTAAGCGCTCATCTGCGGGGCTTGCCTTGGTGCTTGTATCGAAGCATGTCGTCGCTTTCGGATGCTTGAAGTACCAGGGAGGTGAGGTGAGTCATGAGCTGCGAAACCAGATCACCCATGCAGGCACCGGGCGCTGGGATCGGCCAGAAGCCACACCAGAAGTTTTTCTTGAGGTGGGGGATTCTGATGCCTGAAGATAGCTCTATGGTTCGTATGGTTCTCAGCTGATGCAAAAAGGTTAGGGAAGTGTGGGTTCTTCGAGTAGTGCTGCGCAGTGTCAAGCTCTGCGCGGCTCCTTTGCTTCACCTTCTCATGCGTTCCTTCTACTTCCCGATGCAGTTTGATGCTGAACGCCTTCTGGTGCAGGATTTCTTTCTCTCCGTGAACCAGACGGGCAAGAACTTGGTTGCCAAAGGCAAGTAGAGCGATTGCGCGTGGACTTCAGACTCTGTGCCCTGAACCCCTGCCCAAATGCGCAGGCTACTCCCATCGCTTGGTATCGGAAGCCTTCTGGGGGCCCGAGGCCTGTCGAGCTGCTGAAGATGTTTCGCAGTCGGGGTTGTCGCAAGCAGAGCAGACGTACCCTGAACCTTACACCACAGCGCGGCGCGGAACACGCCCCTCCCCCCAAAGTCAGTGAGCATCGTCAGGGACGCTGTTCTCCATCGACGGTGGCCAGCTGGCATTGCCAAGACAACATCTCCAAGGAGATGAGTCCCCGGATCCTGGCAGCTCTGCTCAGATGTGTGTGCTGACACGTGCTGGTAGTTCTCTGCGCACCGTTGTGTCTCTTGACGTCTGTTGTCCCGATGAAAAAAACGGGCCGACAGAATTGCGCACGCCTTTCGCCGATGCCGATGCCTCGTTTTTGTTATATTGTTACTGTGAAAGCCACTCATGCCTAGGCCCATGTCTAGGCTAAAGCGCGATTTCGACCCACGACGAGAGCCGGGCCAGGAACTTTTGAATAGTCCCTTGATGCATAGTGCTTAGGGTTTAGGGTTCAAGGCCATAGTTCTGCCAACACTGTTTTGGGGAATGGTCCCTGGAAGAAATCCTTGCCAAAGTCAAGTCTACATGATCATGCTGCATGGTCAGAACCCTTGCAAGTCAAACAGATGTGGCAGACCAGACGAGCATTGAATCATGTTGGATCTGTGACGTGAGTGCGATGATTCTGTCAATGAGGGTGATGCGCGGCTTCTGCCTTTGACGAAAAGCTATGGTAACGCGGCGTGCGCTAAACACAAGGGCTCCGCATTGTAGCCGGGACCCCTTTGGGCGTCATAGTTTAGATTTCCCCCCCCCCCCCCCCAAGAAAAAAAAAAAAATGCAAGCTTGAGAACGTCTAAGGCAGATTTCGACCTGAGGCCCACGGTGCAGATCGGAATGGCGGAAGCCTCTGGGACGCAGCTTCACTTCCACGAGGCGGGGGACTTTCCCGGACGTCGTTTCCGGATTGCGGGTTCCATGTTGTTGGGGCTCCTAGCCCAGCAATCTGGGTCTGTGTGGATTTGAGCGGCAATGAGTTGCAGCGCAAGTTCAATAAGCAGATTTTTTTGGAGAATCACGCACGGGTATTTTTTCGTGGTCTTGCGAAGCGCCCTATTAGCACCCTGAACACCCCTGACTAAAGCTCAAGGAGGTAGTCTTGCCCTTTCTCTACTTTTCCCAAACAAAACTCAGCTTTCAAGGAGGGGAGCAGGTTGGATGGCGGAACCGTGTTTCTCATGATCTCTCATTGCCATTTGGGGGTTTGCGGCAAATAAGGGAGCCCCTAATGTAGACCCCCAAATAGTAGGATCCCCTTGTAATAAGGCGCCCCCCACAACCTAAACCCTAAACCCTAAACCCTAAACCCTAAACCCTAAAACCTAAAACCTAAACCCTAAACCCTAAACCCTACCCCCGAGTATCGTTAACCCCCCATGTGTCTCCCTAAAGTTGCTCTTCGAAGGAAACCTGGCTCGCCATTCTGCACGGGCGCAAGGCCGAGCCTGCCAAGAATTGGCGATGCCCAGGGTTGAGGAGAGCATTTGCTTGAAGAGGGGTTTAGGGTTTGGGGTTTAGGGTTTAGGGTTTAGGATAATGGGTACTTAGAAGTGGGGTTCTAAGGGCCCTAAATAAAGTAGTTACCTTACGCATAACCTTACTTTTATAAGTACCCTTGAACCTCCAAGTAGGGGCCCCCCAGAAAAGCCGCACAAACAGAAGGATACTAACTATGGGGTATAAGGGGCCCCTAAAAAAGAGGCGGAATTCTAGAGAGCCCTCTTTGTAGAAGCCGTATGTTGTTTGGGGGCCCCTATAGCAGCATGCAGTTGATCCCGGGCCAGTTCTATGGTGCGGAAGGGTGGCAGTGGTGTTGGCTGTCCCGCAGATCTTCAAGCGGGACCATACCCCGGCCCCGAAGCGCATCCCATAGTCTCTGCAAGGCATGGTGGATCGCCCCTGCAGATCCTTCGGATGAGATTGACCGATGCTTGGCAAGACGTGAAGGTAGCAGTGCTGCGCCAGCCTTAAAGCCAAAATGTGGAGACGCTGCCATGCGCAGTAAATCATCTTCTACAGAGTGCCGCGTGAGTGCCGTGCGGAAGCTGGCATATCCGACTTGACTCCCTAAACCCTAAACCCTAAACCCTAAACCCTAAACCCTAAACCTTTTGCTGAGAAATCAGATGCAGCAGCCGAGGCGAGGAACGTGCCAACACACAGCACCCCTGCCAGTGGCTCGAGGAGACCTTTCAGAGCCTCAGAAGTTCTTGCTCCTACATGTATACAGTATATATACGATACCCCTGAAGTCTAAACCCTAAACCCTAAACCCTAAACCCTAAACCCTAAACCCTTCACCTAAATTGTTGATATAACATGGACCTGCGGGCAAACTGCGTATGCTTGCTTGAGGAGCCTCCTCCAGCCGGTCTACGGTTCTGCATACAGCAGCCGGGGTTCCTCAACAGAAAACAACACTCCAATTAAATGGCTTAGAGGGGAGGTTGTCTACTTTGGGCCGAGGCCCGGAGCTTGTATGCATCGGTTTAGGATGTGGGTTTAGGGTTTGGGGTCTGGGGCTTAGGACCTTTAGGATTTAGGGTTTAGGGTTTAATGGTTTCGGTTTTAGGGTTTAGGGTTTAGAAAGGTTTAGAGTTCAGGGTCTAGCGTTTAGGGTTTAGCAAAAAGCCGTCTTACCGCTCAAAGTTGTGAATGTCTTCAGGCTACACGCCACCTGCAACCTGGATTCTTTCGTCTTCGGCATCGGTGCACAGGGGCGTCTCCCAAAGATGAGCCCACTGGAGCGCTATAGGGCTGTGCACGGATGTTGAACTTGCCGGTTGCATCCGATAGGCCGATAGAAATCTAGATGATGTGTGGTCATCGCTAGGAAGGTCGGCAGTAATCCCTTTCACTCAGAAGTATTCTACAAGCAACCCCCTCGAGTGCAGCAGTTTCGGTGCAGTTGTCATGGACCACGTGAGTTAGTTCGCTCCGAAAGAGAGTCTTCGGGGAATGCTGCGGGGGCACAGGAGCGCGCGGTGCATCGTGGGCAGACAGACCTGGCAAGGGAGCTCCTGGTACCTTGGCTAAAGCACAGACAGGAGCAGAGTAGTATCGCTCAGATACAAGCTGGATTCTTTTTGAGCTTCAGCTTTGCGGCTACACAGATCTGTATTGGGTGGTCTACCCTTTCCACATTGCTCAGGGCACGGGCAGCTTCAAAGTGGATGATTCCGGGGCCTCTCAGCAGTGGATCTGGTGTGAGATGCCACTTGAATGGTCCTCCAGGCAAAGCAGAAGTGGAAGGTTTCGGCTGCGCAGCTTCACCGGGGGCTGAGCCATGCGACCGAGTGCCTCATCGGCTTTGTGTTGTCGGGAGTGGGTTCTCGCAGGTTGCTGAGCCTTCGATTCAGAGAGTTCTTCTGACCATTGGCTCCAAACAATGAGAACGTTAGTCTTGCAGTGCGCTCTGCATCGGCAAAGGGCTATTTCCAGAGAGGGCCCTTGCCCTGCGGAAGGTACGGCTACACATCTATGGTGGCGCTCCTTGCTGATTTGACGCTTGGAGCACAATGGTATTGAACTTGTACGTGTCATTGACCCACAATCCACGACCAAGCAGTCCTTGAGCTACGAGTCTAGGATGCACACCTGCACAAACTGTAGCACGCAAGCCGCGGCAAGTGCTCGGCTCACAGTGAGCCTTTCAATTCTTAGCAAAATGCTCAACATCGTCGAAAGCTGTTGCAATCGCTTCCATTCTTAACACGGAAATGCCAAGGCGAGCAGATCTGCAAGGACCTCTGGAGGCCTGCAAGCCATGCCAAGCCTGAAGGTCTCCAGGTCTCTAGTCCGCAAAGCCGGCATTGATGTTAGAAGAGAACGCTTCGCTGAACTTCGTGGCATCGCGCATGAAAGTCGCCACTCCCGGAGGAGGGCAAGCCACCCCTGCACACAGCGGCAGAGCATCACGGCCAGCATTGGACGAGTGAACGGTGGGCATAGATGTCGTTGTGCCTCCTTCGCATGCGAGTGTCATGTGTGTTGGAGCAGAAGCACTTCTGCACAGAAGCCCTCGCAAAGAGCTTGGCGGTACTGCAGCTGTTCTGGTTATGTGATGTCATGCGAGTGGATTGAGGAATGGCCAGCTGGAGGTCGCGTGGGTACCTCAGAGAGGGAGTCGCGCGGAATCCTTGAAGGCTAATTACTCTGACAGAGCAACTCAAAACTCATGTGGTATAGGGTTTACCGTTTAGGGTTCTCAGGGATCATGACTTCTACTCTTTGATGCTACTAGTTGCCGAGAATTTTTGGGTTGCCATTGCTTGCGCCAGTGTCTGACATGTTCGAAGGCAACTTGTACGGTAGGTATTCCCCAATGAAGGGTGGGCAGAGGAGAAAGCAACAAAGTGGAGTTCGGGTATGTTCGGTTCAAGCAGCACGGTTCCTGCAGCTTTGGTTCGTGTCCGGCTCAGTTTCTGACATTCCTGGCCTGGAATGTTGAAAGTGGTAGTGGAAGTTTGTACTAGTAAAGTCCGGTTCAGCATCGTGCTGAGCTTATCCACTGTTTTGTGGTCTACACTGGCAGAGAGTACTAATCTCCGTAGGAACTGCGTGTGGATTTCGAGCCGCACTGTGTGTGGGTGTGAGAGTGTGCTGGGCGCAACTGTGTGAGAGTGAGGTTGTCTGTGTGTGTGTGCGCGGCGAACGCCAACCGAAACTGAGTTGATCTGCCTGGCGCTCTGATCCCCAATGTCAGGCTTCATGGATGATCTCCATATGAAAGAATCACATTCTGCAAGCACTGGTCGGGGGACCTGCATCAAGATTGCCTTGCCTTGTTTATCCTTTGCGACTAACCGATGCTGTTGGCGCAGCACAGTTCATTCAGGCGCGATCAGCACCCTATACCAGGGCCACCTAACACCGAGACACCCCTGAATGGAGCAAAACCGGACCCAGGCAGATGCTGCTCGAGCGCAGGGCAGACATTCGTGGGAAGCTCGTCTTGCATGCGAGGCTGTCTAATTGATCAGAAAAGAAAGTGGAAGGCTTGCAGTGGCCGTATCAACATAGGCCAACTGCAAATACCTTCCGAAGCATAAGACATCATTAGCGTTGTTGCTCCCACCGGTGCCAGTCTGCACCACTAATTGCAGCCCAGGTTCTGCAATGTGTGCCACTGTTCAACTTGCTGCAGGCTAATGCAGTCAGTGAAATCGCGTGGCTTCAAAGTGCATGTATCGCACAGCATTGCCGAATGCGGCAACTGCTGGCGGCTTAAGCCATGACGTGAATTCAAGGAGTAATGTGCTGTAAGCCTGCATTCCTAGACTCATCTCATCTGCTCTTTGCTCCAACAACTGCGACCGAACTTTGCAAAGGAGAGACGCGACTGGCAAGCAGCCGTTGCACCATGCAGCTTACAATGATGCAGGGCCGGTGGTTGATCTGCTGCAGCATGGCTGCAAGATGCGGGGTAGCAGCGTTGTTCAGCTGCAAGAACTCCCGCTGGTGCCCCGAACCGAAAATTCCTGTGCCGTGATGCCACCCCCTTTTCCAAGATATCTGGCATCTTTCGTGAGACAGAACGCAGCCGAGGATTCAGAAGCGCGCTTCTTTAAAGACGCTGGACGAGCAACTTGCTTGAAGGACAGCTCAGTAGCTGATCTGAGGCGGATTCTGGTTTTGTTTGTTTTAGGGTTTACACTTAGGGTTTAGAGTTTCGGGTTTAGGGCTGAGGGCAGCTGTGCATTACCGCTTCTTTTTGTTGCCAAGGAGGGGCCTGGCCCCCTTCGGCTCCGCTGCAGACGGGGGCTACCCGACCCTGCACCCTGGCCGTGGTTTTGGTGTGTCAGCGCGCTGGGTAAAGGAGGCCTTTAGGCCTCAAGCCTCATAAAAGGGCCTCAGAAGCTTGAAATCGAACAGCCTCTGGAGCTGCAACTCTGCGGAGCACTGGACTTACAGCTCAGTATGCCGTCTTTGCTATTGTTTCACTCCTTGGTCGCGAGGCTGGAAGCCTTGCTGAAGCACCATTCGCCAAAGTCAGCGAAAGGCAGGGGGCAGCATTCTGCGCCGTAGATTCCCGCGCATACATCATGCCAGTAGACAAGTTCTCAAAGCGCAATGCATAAACAGAAAAGCCGCAGAGACTCGTCAGCAGAAACATGTGCAACTGGCCAAAGTCTCCCAAACCTGTTCCATGAACCCACACATCGCTTCATACAGGCTATGAGAGCGCTGCCATCCATGCAGCCAGCAAAGGGCACCTGCCGGTGTTGAAGAAGCTACTTGGCGGGATCTTGCTTGGCGATCGCTAGTTGATTCAATTGGCCTGGGGGCCTGGCTGCCTCAAAGCTGCATAATTACATCTGCTGTGCTGAGACTGAGCAAGGCTCGCCGAGTGGCGGGCAGATTTGGCCCGTTCTGATGCTCAGGGAAGACGACTCGCACCTGGTCCTGCAATAGCATGTGTCGAACCTGCGCAGAGGAGCTCTGGCATTTTTTTGAACCATGCTGAAGCCACTGCAGGCAGACCACGCGGAGTTCTACCAGCACGCATCGGCCACTCGGCCCCTCACTGCTGTCAGATAAGAGAGAAGCGGCCTCGTGAAGTGCAGGTCACCCGTTACCTGCGAAACTGGGAGGACAGATGAGGGGCATGCTTGGGAGCCGTGGGTTTAGGCCAGTTTTGCGACTTTCTGAAACAGGACCCATCGAAGGCCCGGAAGACTGGCAAAGGTGGGCAGACAGCACAGCGGACTGAGCTTTGAGCCTGAGGATTCTCTGCAGAAGTTACTGGGGCCGAGGGGATTGAGAGCCGCAGAAATTGGTTCTTTGTATAGATCGCTTGGGTCATACAGCGATGTCATGGGTTTTCAGGATGATCAAGCCTGTGTGCAAGTTCTCAGTTGGCAGCAAACATCGAATGAACAAGCTTGAGCTAGGCCCGCCAGGCAAATCCACTCATAACCCCATTGCAGCAGTGCGAGTCGCTGCTTGCCTGTTGCCAGCTTCCTCCGTTCCTCCGCGCGAAAGATCCGGTTTTTCTGGCCAAAGCGCCGAAAGCGCCGAAGAGGCTGCAACGAGTGCAGGCTGAGATTTCTTAGCTGTTAAGTGGTCGCTTCATGAAATCAACAAAGCCCTGACCTGCAAGAGTCGCTTGCTGCGTGGAAGTTGTGCCATCATGTGAAGGGCTTTGGCTGGTTGAAGGTCTTTCCGATCCTTTATGATTAGTATAATTATTACTATAGTTACTATTACTATTAGTATTATTACTATTATTACTATTATTATTACTATTATACTTATTACTATTATTATTATGATTACTATTATTACTGTAGATCTCCGTTCCTACAGCAGAGTTGGTCTGCCAGGCTTTGGTCCGGTACAGTGCCATGCAGCGTGCACAGGGTCCTTACAAAATCACCTCCCTGTTCTGCTTGGTCCCGACAGGCGATCAACAAGTCCCTGTTTACCCTTGGCCAGGCAGACGCATGCGCACGCAAAGTCACCTTGCTAGGAAGTTTATGTATGGACCAATCAAGACAGCAATGAAACTCATGACGTGCGACGTTGAGCTTGTGACTTTTGCAGGATTCTAGAAGCACTGTTTGTATGCTTGAGCAGTATGTACGAGGGTTGCTGATCGCAATCAATTATTCGGATTCCCTAAACCCTAAGCCCTAAACCCTAAACCCTAAGCCCTAAACCCTAAACCCTAAACCCTAAACCCCAGCACTCCGGTGGCATGCGCCAGGTTATCTCGCAGCTGTCCCAGGGAAAGGCTGAGAGGCCCGACAGCTTGCCTCCAATGAAGAGATGTGTCGTGGCGTTTTTTTATAGCAACGAAGATTTGGTATAATGATGTCATTCAGTTTACATGTGTTTTCTTGGTGTGAAGATTATATATATATATATATATATGTATATATATATATATATGTGTATATATATAATACTATGTATATTACCATATATAATGCTCTATATGTATGTATATATATATATCATAATGTATTAGATCGAATATATTGTACGCAAGTAAGTTAAACACCATTATGTATATACATGTATATATATATATATATGTATAGCGTGGATTCCGAAGAATCTTGAGCCAGGCACATACCGTACAGGAACTCGAAGCTGACGCAGCTGCTTCAGGAGATCCGATTGTGCATCGGAAACACTGCAGCTGCTGGGTGTTTCATGCATAGCTTGCTGCCTGAGCTCTCGTGACTTGCGTATAATATAGTATTATATATATATATATATAGTATTTTAGTATATATGGGTATATATATATATATTTAATATATAGTATTCTTGCAAGACCTCACATCGTAGTTTCGGCGGAAGTTGCCGTAGCATGCTCAGCTGTTCACCTGGTAGCGTGAAACGGCAACCTAAGCATGCATTTCGCGTCGCGGCTGCAAGGGCACAGGACGGTTTCGAGACGTGTGCGGTCCATATCGTGAAGCCATGAAGACTTTGAAGAAGCTGTGAAGAAGGACAGTTTTGGCGGTTCAGCTCTATGCCTGATGGTCCCACGCCCGGCCTGGCCTGGTGAAGTTGGATGAAGTTGGGCAACGTGAGGTTTCGGGTGTCGGTATTGTGCGGCCGTAGCAAGTCTGGTGCAGAGCTACTGTAAACCCCACCGAAGAAACTTCGGTCCTGCGCAGACTCCTGTTCTCCCGACCTCCACGCAGTAGGAGGCAGTACTTACACATACACTTCTGGGTTGTGAGCACGTTGGAGGTGCCACCTCCTGCTGCATACCTCAGAGCTTCACAACCTCACTTCAACAAGGTTCAGTTGAACTAAGTCCGTAGCCATGGAATCCCGAAAGGCATCCCCCTCCGTACATCTACTGTTACAGTAGGGTTTAGGGTTTAGGATTTAGGGTTTAGCGTAGCTTCTGAAGCAGAATGCCGTTCCAGTAGGGTTTAGGGTTAGGGTTTAGGGTTTAGGATTTAGGGTTTAGGGTAGCTTCTGAAGCAGAATGCCTTAACCGCAGGCTGTGCGGACTTGGCGCTTCAGGTCACTTGCATCTCGCCTGCCTCGGCCTTCGCCGAGGAGTCGGTCAACTCGCTAAACTACGCGCAGAAGGCTGGGATCCATGGCTTGGGCTGCTTTGCTTGAGATTCTTCCCTGGCTTGTATTCCAGAATCTGGCAGCAAGGGCACATGGGTATTGCCCAAAATAGGGTTACCCCTTTCATACCCCCAAATAAAATAGAATGGAATCCCCTTGAAGGGACCCCAAAAAAAGGGTACCCCGATCTTCGGAAATCCCAACATGACTCGGGCAAGATGAAGAACCTTAAGTACGAGCAAGTGCGATAAGTCGATGCAACATAATTGCCGAAACTGAATGTTAAGGGTATAGGGTTTAGGGTTTAGGGTTTAGAGTTTAGGGCTTAGGGTTTAAGATCTTGCGAGCATGTTTGCTCCGTTGTTTCTTGTCTGAGACAGGGCACCTCCGCTCTGCCCACCCCAAGGAACCTGACCTCGTCCTTTCCCCGCAAAAATGTCAGACGTCCTTTGAAGATGTCTCCGGCTGACGTCAGCTGACGCATCCCCACAGCAAGGATCAAGCCAAGGGCCTTTGCAAATCTTGGGTGCACTGCGCGCTCCTGACAAGTGCCCTAAACCCTAAACCCTAAACCCTAAACCCCAAACCCCAAACCCCAAACCCTAAACCCTAAACCCTAAACCTAAAACCCCCACGTGCAGGCCATGAACATCCAGAATACACCCATTCTGCAGCTGGATGCTGCGGCCTCGGGCCGGTGGAAGTAACTTGATCCCTCCCCCAAGATTGGCAGTAGTTCGATGCTTAAAGAAGTAGGGTTCAGGGTTCAGGGTTCAGGGTTTAGGGTTTAGGGTTTAGGGTTTAGGGTTTCGGGTTTCGGGTTTCGGGTTTCGGGTTTCGGGTTTCGGGTTTAGGCTGCGATGTCTCCCCTGCACCCATAATGTCCTTTGTTGTACTATTCTGGAGTTGGACGCCAAAAAGGAAGATTTGGTACGGTTTAAACTTCTACAGCATGTTGAAAGGATACCACCAACTTCTAGTTGGGATCTTCGAGGTTTGCTTATGTACCGCCGCTTTATGACAAATTGTTCTGTCGCCAGGGCCGTCCCCGCTATTGTCCACTTCGCAAAGATAAACCTTCCCCGCGTGACTGTTTTCATGGGTCTGGGGGTTGGGGGGGGTTTGGGGGGGTGGCCGAAAATGCCGGGAGGAGGGGGCGATAGGAGGGGGAGGGGTTCCGCTTCTTCCTATTAACAAGGCTGGCCGATTCGTTTCCCGCAGCTTGTGTTCTCAATTGTGGAGGGGGGGTTTATGAATAGCTTCCGGAATTTAGGTTTCTTATTGTTGCGCGGGTGGGGGAGGGTGGAGGGGGACTGTTGTAAGGCAAGTCAACATTACTTGCACTGCGCTGTTTCTGCTGCAGCTCTTCAGTTCAAATCAGATGCGATCACCACTCTGCCCAAGGAACATCAGCGCGTCTTGCAGGAGCTCCGGTCAGAGAACGCGCTTCTCCGGCCGCTTGGGTGACATTGGGTGACCTTAGTTGTAAATGCATGCACCCTAATTAGCCTAAACCCAAGAGGGGTCTGTACCCACGACAGGTTTTAGAGACCGCCCAAACCCCAAACCCTGTAGTCACTGTAGTCTCAACATGTGCCTCACCAAGCCGAGGCGGGAACTCGAGGGCTACCGCCATCGCTTTGGCGCCGTTTGCTTAGAGAACGTCCTTTCTGCAAGGGTCCGTTGTTGCAGGTTGGAGTTTGCCTGGAATACCGGGATATCTGGTGCTGGGCAAGTGCAGATTCGTGCAGAGAGAAATGCACTGAAAAGCGCGAATTCAACACTCAAGAGGAGCCAGAAATGGGATTCGACACCGTGTAGGTTCCTTCAGTAGAGCCGCGATCAAGGACTTGTCGTCTCGCGGCTATCTTTCTGACAACGTTGCTACGGCGCCACGGCTGACATAGTCGGTTTTGTTTTGCAACGTGGCTCAGAACGACTCTTTGTGTGATGTTGCATCAGATGCAACATAATTATAGAGGTCCGCAAACATCGAAGATGTTCTCAGAGCTCGCCTTGAACTCAAGCCTTGTTTCTAGGGTTCTAGATCTTTGTTTCTGCCAGACTCAAGATGTAGTCCTGAACACACCCCGTTGGACGCTTGGAATCACTGTCAACTGCCGGACGATTTGGATTTGCGGATCACATGTAGGTAGCACCCTGCATTCTGCATCACTCTTGTGAACTCTCCAGCTCAAAGTCCCCTGATAGAACGAGGGTTGGCTTGCCAGTTTGTTGTCCCCTTGATGGCCGACCCTAAACCCCAAACCCCAAACCCCAAACCCCAAACCCCAAACCCCAAACCCCAAACCCCAAACCCCAAACCCCAAACCCCAAACCCTAAACCCTAAACCCTAAACCCTAAACCCTAACCCGCAACATCCTCGCCAACTCCCTTGTAGACTAGTCCTGCCAAACACGACTCCCACGGCCCTGCACACCAGGAGCTCCCCCCGGCTGATTCACCCAGCGAAACCTCCTCCCCTCAAGGCCACCTGCGCTAACCTTATGGGGGTTTACGAAAATCGGGGACACCCAATATACAGCAGACCCCCAAATAGTAGGATTCCTTTAGAATACGGAGCCAATAAGGTACCCCTGTTTTCGGAAACCCCCTTACGGCTTTGTGCAATTCCTCTTGGGCTTGTGTTAGAAGATAGAATGTCATGTTCGTTTGAGTTCGAAATTCAGCTGCGTTGACCACCAGCTTAGCATCTATATGCTAGACATGACGCAAGCTCTTGAGTCTCGTCTCGTTGTGGTGGGTTCGTTTGGATTTCTGTGTTTTTGGGTTTTACCCTACCTGCACACTGCACTGCGAGATTGTGGTGGATTCTACCCTCAATTCCTCGCTTAGCCTTGTAGAGCCTTGTTCTTCTAGAGGGTGGCTCTTGGATTGTTTTGGGAACGAATAAGCGCATAAGAAGACACGAGAATGAATTGAATGAATAAGCATACATCAGAACCATAGCAGAAAACACGGAGAGTAATGGACTCTTAGATGATACAGAACACATCCCAAATATGCAATAACTAAAAATGGATGACAAGTACTGTTCGAACAAGACAACTTCTAATCAAGCCTAGAAATATCAAATGGCTGAATACACTCACATGCCTCATCGGTCACGAATAAAATGCACCGTGCTGACATCCATGCTATGCGACAGATCCGAAGCGGGAGCTGGCCTCCTCGCGTGGTCACAGCCTTCCGCCAGACTTCTCTCCGCAGGTGGGCCGCGCCCCGAAGACAGATTTTGGAGTAGATTCTTCGAGCATTGCCGGATTTGGGTCCGTTTTGGGCATTTTGGGATGTGAGGGGTTGGACCGGTGTGCAAGTTGGTGTTTCCACTTGCTGCCGAGCTCAAAGTCTCAAAGCGGCGTGAGAGTGGCACCACTGACAGGTCTCAAGACCGCCTGCACCGCCTCTGGCAAGCAGCAGCCTCAGCACTCTGCCTAGCCTCAACCCAAAGAGCCCAATACCCCTTAACTACAGCATATACCTTAAATCATACGAAGGATCCCTACATAGTTTAAGGTATACTCCCTAATTAAGGGGCATTGGGCTGTCTAGAAACCGTGGTGCATGTCCGTAGGCTCCCAGCAATATCTTCGACTGCTCCCTGGGCACTACACTACTTGAACACTGATACTACTGCAGATGAAATGGGATCTATGATTGGTTAATTGGACATCTGATTGGGCTCTTGCGTCTCAGGTGCAAACCTGCCGTCGCCGAGCTCGGCGCGCAGCGGTTCCGGCGGAGCTGTTCGGGAGGCTCGGACTCAGGAGGGCTCGGACTCAGGAGGGCGGCTCTGCATTGCGAAGTAGTTACCACGGCGTGGAGTTTTGTACCGATTCGAGCGGACAGATCGTCTCTGCAGCTTCGGTGTGCCGACCGAGCAAATCGCCGCATTTTCAGCAGCAGGGACGTTGACGACCATCAGAATGCCAAGGCTCAAGGCGAAAGAACTGATTCTAGAGGTGCGCCACCATTCCAGACGGATCAAGTTGTTCCTTGCTAAACACAGAACATCACAAAATCAGGGCATCCTATGCCACCCGGTCTGTTCTGCTAACATGAAAGCGCTGTGGCACTTCCTGGAAAAGGGCGACAAAGATGCAGCGGCTGCCTGAGTGGTTTTGAGTCACATGGCTCCAGTGTGCATCAGTGTCCTCTGCCTGTTCGTTTTGGTCAGGTTCAATGCTTGATACACAAGTTAATCGATTCGTTGCACAGCACGGGCAAAGGAGCTTGAAACCACTCGCGTAGGTTTGATCTTGCAGCCCGTCAGAGTCGATTTCTGCTCTCCGCCGTCCTCTGCTCAAGCGCACGTGCTAGCTTTGACAGGCCCCACAAGGATGTGTGTTTTGGCATCATGCCGAGACCTGTCAGGCTGAAAAGAGAGCAGACGATCGAGACCAGCATTCCCGGCACGATTGAGTCCCTGAAGGTCGAGGGATGGGCAGGCCTTGAAGCTTTCACATCCTTCCAGAGATGCACCACTCCCTCCGAGAGGTCCCAACGTCGATCCCTGGTAAGGCTCGAGAATGAGCAGATCTTGAGTGACTTCCTCCGTACGCACCAGTTCGAATCAGCAGATGAGCCAACAGTACATTTTTCATGCTGGGTGCGGCGGCGTATCTTCCCCATCCACGTTGCGGCCAAGCTCGGGGATCACAGAGTCGTGCAGGCGTTGCTGAAAGCACAAGCTGATCCAGGTGTGAAGAACTGCTGGGGACAAACTGCACTGGACGTTGCCCGCAAGGCAAACAGGTCGGGCTCCCACAAATTGGTCATGGAGCATCTGAAGACACCTGCTGTCAACTTGCGTCAGGCACTGCAGATAATGAAGACATCAAACAGCACGTGATCGCTGATCAACTTTCTCTTCCTCGCCCTTCACCGATGGTGTTCCACAGGGGCTTTCCCGCACTTGCGCCAAGCGCAATGTGTCATTCCTGTGTATTTATATCCCTTCGTGACAGGACGTTTCGCACTTTAGCATTGAAGTTTGCATTGCACTTTGCATTGCGCTTTACAGACCCGAGCTCCGGCTGGCTGGTGCTGAGCGCGTTTCAGCGGCGGCTCTTTAAAGGGTCCATGTCGTGCAAGTTAGGCAAGGTTGGCTCGTCTAAATTCCTTAAGGGTCCATGTACCCATTGGAGTATATACTTGGGCCCAACAACTACTACATGGAAACGCCTTCAAGGCCCAAGTATATACATAAGTACATGGACCCTTTGGGAATTATTGGGCAAGCAAGAGTTGCCACAGTGCGCTCTCGCTCGCCGGATCCGTTTCGCGGTGCACAAATGTTCCGTTGAGGATCTCGGTGTTTCCGAAATAAAGGGTACCTATTGGGGCCCTGATTATTTAAAGGCTGCCGCCAGTGCCGCCGACCCCCCTGCATGTCTCTGTGCCCGAGTGCCACGGCAGGGAGCATCAGTGTATAGGGAGGATACTCAAGATTGCGTGCTGGCTTGCTACGTGCTCATCTCTCGCACGCCCGTCATTCATGCCATGTAGGCGTCTCACCCAGACCGCCCTTTGAAGATTCAGGGCAAAGTGTTTAGGGTATGGCAGAAAACGATGCAGAAACGACAACAAAATGACAACAGCAGAATGACTCCAGAATGACGCCGAAATGACTGAAAAATGACAAAAAAATTTATGATTTCCAAGACCTACAGGGCCAAGATTCTTACAATTCTACAAACAGTGAAGGTGAGGGCGTTTGGGGGGGGGGGGGCTGGCTTAGTGCTGGGGGCGGGGTTGGCGGGTGGTCGTGTGGGGCAACAATGAGGGTGAGGGCGGTTGGGGGGTGAGGGCGGGTGAAGGCGGGTGAGGGCGGGGTGGGGGCGGGGGCGGGGTTGGCGGGTGGTCGTGCTGGGGCAGCAATACAACTAGAATAGAACTAGAACAATCAGTGAGGGTGAGGGGTTGGGGGGGGGGGGGGGGGGGAGCGGGGGCTTCGCGCTGAGGGCGGGGTGAGGGCGGGTGGGCGGGGTTTGGCGGGCAGCAAGAGAACCAGAACAAACAGTGAGGGTGAGGGGTTGGGGGGGGGGGGGGGGCTAGCGCTGAGGCGGGTGAGGGCGGGTGAGGGCGGGGTGGGGGCGGGGTTGGCGGGTGGTTGTGCTGGAATGGAACTAGAACATTGTTCTACAAGCAGTGAGGGTGAGTGCGGTTGGGGGGGGCGGGGCTTGGGTGAGAGCGATTGGGGGGGGGGGGGGGGGGCTTAGCGCTGAGGGCGGGGTGAGGGCGGGGTGGGGGCGGGAAGAAACCGGGTTGGCGGATGCTCGTGCTGGGGCAGCAATACAACTAGAACAAACACTGAGGGTGAGGGGTTGGGGGGGGGGCTTAGCGCTGAGGCGAGGAGCCCCTCTTTAGCACCGACCCGGCGGAGTCGGCGGATAAGGGAATCCTATGTTCGGGGTCCCCGTATTTTCGTCAGCCCCATTTGGGGCTGGCTTCGGGGTCAGTCTGGCCTGCGTCCATTGCAATCCGGGTACGTCGTGCCGAGGCCAAGCACCAAAGTAGTGCCCATGCAATCGCCAGCTGCGCGCTTCTGTACTTCTCTATGTCCATGGTGGGCATGCGCACCTCGGCCGAGAACGGTCAGTGTCTTTGAGTTCGGTCATATGCAAGTTGACGGGGTCATCGCAATGTGCTGTTTCTAATTTTAAAGCCGCCGGCAACTTGGTAGGCCGAGCTTGAACACAAGAGTGAGGGTCCGGGTCGTCCTCCATCACTATTCCTGCACTGATGAAGCTTTAACCCTCGCCTGCAACTGCTCCAGTTGTTCGCCTTCCTCCTCTCTCCCAGGGGTTCGTGCTGGGTCTTCTTGGGTTTTTTGCTTGGGTTTCTGCTTGGGGTTTTGCTTGGTTTTGGCTTGGGCGTGGTGTGGGTGTTGGGTTTTCAGCTTGCCCCCTGGCAATTGTGTGTGCGCACAGGCTTGCTGGTCTGTATAGTTTGCAGCCCGACAGGGCTCGGCTTGTTTTCCGAGACGAGGTTTTTCCCTGAGCTTGCTTGATTGAGTCTAGTGAAACAAGCCCACGTCATGTCCCTCAGAACTGTGATTGTTCATCGACCCAGTCGCTTCTTGGCGTCCCTTAGAGAAGCAACTAAGTCGTGGATTATTACGCATTCCCTGGCTGGAGTGACGAGACGCTGCCACCATCAATGTGGGCTGCCTGGGTACTTTTGGGGTACTGGAGCTCCTTGGTGGCGTTCCAGGCCTTCTTTCTACCAGCCTTAATGGAACTCGGGTAACCTTTTGTAGTGGATCTGGCTGTTGAGCGCACCATGCGATGCTTCTCTCACAGTGAAAAGGCACAGGCATATTAATATGTTTTGGTCGAAAGAAGTACGCTGTTAAGGCTGGCTGGTCGTCTTGCGGCTGCGTGGCTTGGCTGCTCTTCTTTCTGGCGATTGCCCTGTTGCCGGAGTCCGGAGAAAAAGGTATGCAGGCGCAGGAAAGTAAGGTGCTTTATATTGCTTTATACTTTATAAACTCTTTAAGATTGCCACCGTATGCATGTGACTCTTCGGAAAACCAGGCTGCGAAACCGCGAGCGTATCGCAAGACGTCTACCAGCTTCTTGAGCTGGCAATGTTTGCACATTGAGGATTTAGGGTTTAGGGTTTAGGGTTAGGGTTTAGGGTTTAGGGTTAAGGGTTAGGGTTTAGGGTTTAGGGTTTAGGGTTTAGGGTTTAGTGAGCTTGGTCAGGTCACAGACAGGAGTTCCAGGATTGCGCCTTGTGCATGAGAGAAAGTCCTTCCTTGAGAAACCACCAGGCCTTTCAACTCTCAAACTGGCCGTATCCGAAGCAGCATTGTTGCGTAAGTTTCGGTGGAGGGCGCTGCAGCGCGACTGAAGACTCTACGTACAGGTCACATAGGCCAGGGAAACCCTAAACACTAAACCCTAAACAAGAGACCTGGGACCTGAGGCTTATGTTCTCCTGCAACTATGCCATGCCTGCGGCGGCGCTCGCAGCTGGAAGCGCAATTGAGAACAATTTGAAGCTCCTAGTCTTCGACTTAAAAGCAGAATTTTCATAGCAGCTACTGATATCGCCAAAGACTTGGCGCTTTTCGCAAGAGTTCTAACGTTCTGCTCTGCCAGTTCTCTTGAACAGGATGAACCTAGGCCCCGCGAACGTCCGCGAAAGTAGCAAAGAAAGACTTTTGCACTCTAGGCGAAGAACATTATATGTCGCATGGACGAGTGTTTAAACCTCATTAGTTAATTGCCATTTGACCATACTGTTCTAGTCGCAGACTTGGAAGGCTCATCATCGGCAAGGGAGTACAGCCGGTGTTTTTTTGGAGAGCACCCGCATCTAATGCTTAACAAATGGGCTGTGAGGGGAACAGGCAGAGTGTCTTGCGAAGTGAAGAAGATGCGAGGGGTTCCCACTACTGGGTTCCGACTGGGATTCCCAGATCTGCATCTGTGGAGTCAGGTCCGGCCAGGTATTGGGGGGTTTAGGGTTTAGGGTTTAGGGTTTAGGGTTAGGGTTTAGGGTTTAGGGTTTAGGGTTTAGGGTTTAGGGTTTAGGGTTTAGGGTTTAGGGTTTAGGGTTTAGGGTTTAGGGTTTAGGGTTTAGCCTGGAAGCCAAGGCAATTTACCTTCGCCGTCCTGTCTTCCTGTGTGCACAAGGCGCGCTGGCGATGGTGAAAGTGTTTGGCGTCGGGATTGCACAGCCGACGAAGCGCATTGCTATGCCAAAGGAAGTCTGCCGACAGTTTTGGACTGGCAAGCAGCATGGAGCGTCCCTCCTTCTGTTGAAGCCTGATGCCATGTCATATTGAGCATTTCATGCAGTGCAAATTCTGAGTACTAGAAGTATAATCAAGCCATATACTCCAGGCCCTACGCCTTGCGTGTCAGCTAGGAAGAACGATCAAACAGAGCATATGCAAGTTTTCGCTTGAAGCTACATCACATAGCTGGAAGCTTCTCAGGCTATGTCCTAGGCCAGTGAGCAACAGAACGTAGCAAACCACAAGGAACAAGCCGGCAGAATGTTTAGTCTCATGCAAGACTGCAAGACCTGCCGCACCTGTCATCAGCACTGTGAAGGCATTTTGGTCGCCATTGACCAGGTGCTGTGGTATGTCGACATTGCTGGCTGCTTTGCTGTCGCAGCAGCTAGTGACTGCAATGAACCCCATAAACCCTCATAAACCCCCATAAACCCCCATAAACCCCCCATAAACCCCCATAAACCCCCCATAAACCCCCATAAACCCCCCAGAAACCCCCAGGCTACTTGCTATTCGGGAAGCTGCCGCTCAAGGTGGTCGGCTACCTCTTTTGGCCCAGCACACCGCAGCTTGGTTACCGAAAATGTGCTTTGCTTCGTTTTCTGAAAGCAGAATATGAGAATTGGGACAATAGTAGCTGAATCTTGCAAGAGTGGAAGAATATTCATCATGCAAATATGTGAGACATACAAGCACATAAGCAGATAAGCATAGAATGATGTAATTCAGCTTTTGCTGCGTGGGTCCGAAGGCTGTCCCGCCGCATCTCCTGCGTGCACCACGTTCTTTTTGAGCCGCTGGCCTCGGCCCTAGCCTTCTGGTTTTAGGGTCTAGGGTCTGGGTTTAGGTCTTAGGTTTAGGGTTTAGGGTTTGAAGGGGCTGTATTAAAAAAGCCGCAACATAATGTACGCTGGGAAGGGGCACAACACCGAGATGTAGAAGGAGCGCCAGCCAGCGCGCCGAACTATGATGAGAACTCTTGCACCCTGACAGTTTGAATGGCAGTAATGTTGGTTGCGGTTGAGTGTTTAGGGTTTGTAGGGTTTAGGGTTTATAGGGTTTAGGGTTAATTACGGTGTAGGGTTTAGGGTTTAGGGTTTATAAGGGCTGAGGACTTAGGGCTTAGGGCTAGCAGCTAGCAGCTAGACCACATGATGGTCGCATCGTGAGTGCGGACCCCAGAAGCCTACAAGATGCGAACGCGAGTGCTGAGACCGGCAGCAGTATGAAGGGCACATTGAGCTTGCTCGAGTCATCAATGTTCGTTCAGACATTGGTGTGGATGGTTCGTGCTGCGAACTCTCATGCCAAGGCTTGCCAAGCCTGTGTGCACTTGAGGTGATCATCGTGGGCTGTCGGTGTACAAGTGCCTGGATGATGATTAGCTAGTCGAACCTTAGCTCGTGCTGGTTGATGTTGACCCTTGAATAGGGGAGCCCCCCCCCCCCCCCCCTGCAAAGCCCTTTGCCCCATTGCAGTGGGGTCTAGAACTTTGTACATACGCCAAGCCACCCCTCGGTGAGTTACAGTGGGGTCCCAAAACAAACTTGCCCCCCACCCCGCCTCCCAGATCAAGCCTAATCCGTAGTCGTACAAGGTAACGGATTAGACAGACTGGGGGTTGGAAAAAGAGTTCGGGTTTAAGCAGCTGGGTTTCACGACTGCAATCAGACGTAGGTAGGGATTAGAAAAAGGCAGGGTTTGAACTAGCTGGGTTTTCACTGCGGCAAGTTTAGGACGCATCGGCAGTTGCTGGGCACCGTTTGGTTGGGGGCGAAGCGGCGAACCCATCTTGACTACAAAAGTCTCGGTAGCCTGGGAGGGGGTAGGAGTGGGTACGTCTACACAAGGTTCCCTCAGCTCGGATCTATAAACGCCTCAGGCCTGCGGCCGACGTGTAGACATGATGCGATGATTCCACAGTGTACAGAAGTAGATACTTCGAGGTGGCAACCAGTGAGCCCGGAGCATTGCACAATATGTTTTGCATCAGATGATGACGGGCTCGACCTTCCTAGTCGACCTTTCCTAGCCACAGAAGCTGGAGCTTCAAGCTTACCCTAAACCCTAAACCCAGGGTTGTTAAAAAAAGTAGCCTAAGCCCTAAACCGTAAACCCTAAACCCTAAACCTTAGCCTAAACCCTAAACCCTAAACCCTAAACCCTATTCCTTGAGGCCTTCCAGTCGGCCGGGCTTTCTTGGTCGCTTTGGCGCAGACAATCTGCTGCCAGGCGCAGGGGACAGCTTGGAGACAGTCTCAAGCAAAGCACCACTGGGGCAGTGTACGTTATGCAGACAGGTTGTGGCTCCGTGGCTTTGTGGCTAAACGATACATCAGTCAAAGCTGACCGAAACACCCACACAAACCTTTAAGGCCTAGTGGCTGTAATGAGCATTCTGTGATCCATGAGATGTACAAGAATGGGCATATGATCGGTGAGCGCAGGCTGCAGGTCTCAGCCATACAGTAGGCATGGGAGGCTACAGACCAACAGCAAAAAACCACGATCTTCCCTAAGCCCTAAACCCTAAACCGCAGATCATCTGCCGCTTTACGACGCCCCTTGAAGTCGTGGGAGAGAAGGGCGAGCTGTGCAGCTCGAATGCAAGATAGGTTTTGGAAATGCTGCAGTGGGTCCCAAGTTGCCGAAGCAGAGTGCACTGGAGGGTGTTAGGGTTGATAAGGTCGAAGGTTCAGGGTTTGGGGGTTTATAAGGTTAAGGGGTTTAGGGTTTAGGGTTCAGGGGCTATTTAGGGTTTCGGGTTCAAGTTCACCAAGAGTGGTTTTGACGCAGCAGTACCTCAAGCGTCACCATGCCTCGCTCCACTACATCCATGTCGGGGTGAACTCACATGGGTGGCTGTCAATGGTTTCTTTTGGGATCCCTAATATAATGCGGCACCTAATATTTAGGATACCCCAAAAAGGATCATTTGACAGCCACCCACATAAAGGTCTCAATATGTGTGAAGGAATGGGCAATGTGTATGGACCTCGCGGATTTGGTGACATCTTGTGACCCCCTGTGAGCTCCCCCCCCCTTCAGGTTACTTGAACATCAACCTTTGCTACGAAGCTTTCCGGGACGTGAAGGTCTCAGGGAGCGTGGTCCAAAATACGTGAAACCCAGCATCGCACGTTCAGCTCTGTAGGCAACGCTGTCTCAACCTGAATAGCCCTGAAGGCCCCCTGCATCCGCATCTATGATCGCGCGGCTCCCATCAAATACCTCCCCTGGATGCTTTGGACACCCTGCTGCAATAACGGCACGTGGCCGGCAGCTCCTTATCCTGGTCGAATATCTTTCATCGTGTAGACGGCTTCCTTCACAAGCCGGGGCCAGGAGAGGTTTCCCAGGTGGACAGAAGCTGCCATTTGTGCGCGAGCAAGACATCATCTAAAAGGCCAACGGGCGGTCTGTACAACTGCGCAGCATCACAAGAGCAGGAGGGATGTGGAGCAATTTATTTGGAGTCCTCGCATGCCTTCATTGAGGATTTGGAATTTGGGAAACTTATGTCTCTTCCTGGCGCTCGTGCCTTGGTTTTCAAGGACCTTGCAAGGACCTAGTGCTCAGCAGCGCGATGAGAAGAGTATGACGAATTGCATGAGACATGGTTGCGAGAATTGAAATAGAATTGGAATAGGAAATAGGATCCGTGGCGGCGTAGATCAGTCCATATACCCGCTCCTTGGTCAGCACATTAGGCCTTCCGTGCGGCTGTCTGCTGAGGGATGCTGTGGGGTCACTTGTGGAGGAGACGTTTCTTGTAAGGCATGACAATGAGAATACAGCCAACAATGGTTCGAATAAACTTGTAGCCTGGTCATATGCTTCAAGGCGTTAAGGAAAGTTCAAGGACTTGGGACAGGAACTTGTAGAACAGGGGTTTGGGATGAAGCGCCGCAGTGCCGCGTCAGTTGCATAGACTTGGCCCTTTTCTGGAAGGGTGAGAGGCGCGAAGGATCCAAGACAGCCCATGCAAGCCCTCAACGACTCTAGCAGAGGCGTGGTAGGCACAAGTAAACTGCCGACCCTCGCAGCACAATCCTGAACGACTCGTGTTGAAGGATGTCAGTTTGGTTGCTCGGCAAGTCCTGGGAGGGTTACGATAGTGGGGGGTACCAAGTTTCAAGGGGATCCTACTATTTGGGGGTCCATATTCGGGGTCCCTGATTATCTTAAGCCCCCCTCCTTGACTTCGTAACAAACCTTAACAAAGCCATCCTTGAGGCCTATGTCATCGTCCTCCCGCTCCGATGGCTCGGGTTTGTGTCCACCACCGTCTCGCTGTGACGGGGGCGTGCAGCCCCGCACGGCTTAACATAGCGGCGGACTCCACGGCGCTGTACAACACCATAGGTTCTTGGATGCAACTTTGCGTCGCGCGCCCTCAGAAGTAGGTGGGCTCTTCGTTCGTGCATAGGTTATTCCAGTCTCTTCCCTCTTGCGTCCAGAGCTGTTGCGAGAAGGAGCTCATGGAGGCGAAGCAGCCTGCGGAGAAAACAAACACTTCGGGTTCAGGGTTTAGGGTTTAGGGTTTAGGGTTTAGGGTTTAGGGTTTAGGGGTTAAACTGGTTTCGAGAAGTGTGGTCTCGCGCAAATTGAAACTCTTCATTGGGACTCATTCCTGAGCATTGGAGGGGTCGTGAAGGATGTCTTCTAGTTAAATGTTGAACAGCTCCCGGATATACTCTGCTGCGCTGCGACCTGTGTGTTGAAGTATTTGTCTTCTAGTGGTGCCAGGCAAGGGGCAGCTACGCAATGGCAGCTGTGAAGCGCCAGCAGCCAGGAACTCGAGATCTGCTTTCGCTGAGCCTCCTTGTATTGGTGAGTAACCCTAAACCCTAAACCCGAAATCCCAAATTCGGAGCAGAAAGGCTTGCAATCTGGTGACACTTCCACGGCCTTGACCTTCCAAGTCTGTGAATTTCTGCACAGGACCTGCAGGAAGGCACAGGCACATTCAGGAACGCACCAGTGCGTAAAGTTGGAAAGAACATCTGGAAAGAGACTGATTACTCATCGCGACTCTCTAGCAGAATCTATCGAAGCCTATTCCTACAAGGCTGAGACAACCACCAAGCTTGCCAAGGCCAGTCACGAGGGTGTAGGACTCGTTCTGAGGTCCGTTGGTGCGGGGATTAGGCCTCCTGGGTCCTGGGACACCAAGGAAGCCAGTAAAGCGGAATTCAACGCCTCATGTGGTGTTGCGGCAGGCCCAGCAGAGGCTCTGGCAAGCAACTGTCGGGTGCTCGGGCCTGGATGGTCTTATGTTTTGTGATGACGCGAAGAGACGCCTGCTTCCCAAGGTGACTCTCTAGTGCAGGCACTGGCAACATTGTCTTAGGTGAGCTAGGTCCGATTTTGTTGAACCCTGAATACGGGTCTCCATATGGACGAATTAAACCCTAAACCCTAAACCCTAAACCCAGGTTAGTTCAGAGTGAATTGGATGGGGCTCGTGGCATTTGACCCTGCCAAGGCCGCCGTTGCCCAGCCGAGGCAGGGATGAGAAGCCTGGAAGCCACACGAACAAGGGGTTTAGGGTTTAAGGGTTAGGGTTTAGGGTTTAGGGTTTAGGGTTTAGGGTTTAGGGTTTAGGGTTTAGGGCTTCAGGGTGTAGGGCTTCAGGGTTCAGGGTTCAGGGTTTAGGGTTAAGAGTTTAGAGTTTAGGGTTTAGGGTTTAGGGTTTAGGGGCATGTCAGGCGACCTGAATAGCCACAAGCATGGCCAAGAGCAGATTGAAGCACGCGACAAGCCCCTCCTCTTGAGCTCAGATCTTTGGGCCTTCGGGTTTAGGATTTGGGGTGTAGGGGGTTGTTGGGTGTCGGGTTTAGGAGGTAGGGGGGTTGCTGGGTTTGAAGTTTAGGGGGTTGTTGGGTCTATAGGGTTTAGGGCTTATAGTTGCTTGTTAAGTTTAGGAATTATAGGGTTTAGGGTGGAACTCCAGGCTCCACCCCGCAGAGCGTGACTGCGGTGAGCGCGGCAAGCCACTTGGAGTCGGTGCTTCAGGTGGCCGGGGCAGGGGAAGGGGGGCCGTCGCTGCAGTATGCCGTCAAAATTGGTTTAGGGTTTAGGGTTTGGGGGTTTAGGGTTGGTTTTGATGTGTGGGCCTGAAGAATATGGTAGATCTTTGGGGCTGCGTCTGGAGACAGGTTGCTTACTCCGCCTTGTCATTGCGTCTGGCTGCCTGGAGAGCCGGAGTTGGGGGGGGTGGGGGGGGGGGGGTGTTCCCTAAACCCTGAACCCCCTAAACCCTAAACCCTAAACTCTAAACCACCCCCTAAACCCTAAACCCCAAACCCTAAACCCTAAACCCTAAACCCTAAGCCTTGGTTCAAAAACCGCCAGTGGTGTGGTGGCAGGTCCAGTCGGACTCACCGGGAGAATGGCACAGTCGAAGGCGGAGAGTTTCCGAAGCCGCTGTTCTGGCGCATGGCCACTCTAAAGCATGTAGCACTGCGTACACAAGTTTATAAGATGTTTATAAGATATTACAGTATGATGCTATGGAACAGTATCATTCATGTGATTACATGCTTTTTTGATGTTGAGACTGTGCTGAGACCGTGTCGTAAACTCTGTCTTTGAGTATGGGTGCTAGCTCCGGAAGCTTTCAGGAGCCCCCCCAAGAAGCCTTCATACCGGGGCACCGGTCAGAAGAAGATGTTCACGCGCACCTGGATGATAGTCCTGCGACACATGTAAGCAGAGGGGAGCTATCTTTGAACAGTTGCTGCTAAGCACGTTGGCCTTGCCTGAGTTCAGCATGAAGCTCCGAGACTGGGTTTACCCGAAAGCCGGCAAGTTCCAAAACGGCTGAATGCATGTGTTTGTGTGCGTTCAATGACTTCTCCGGACCTATTCAGGCACGAAGAGACTCAACTCAGCGATCTCGAATCTTGAGGACATGAAAATGGCACTCCTGGCTCAAGATTTGTTCCAAAGTTCCTGATCAACCTGATCACTGATCCACTCGGGCCAGAAGTACCTGAGCACCATGTTCTCACGTTTGTGCTTGTGTGCAGCGCTTGCAGCTCTGACTGCTGCATCGCCTGGACTCCGAGGCTTAACAAATACAAGCGACAGCACCGCGGCACAGCGCTCCGCAACGGGCTGCGACTGCTCCTGGCTTGCGCGCGATGACTGCATCAGCCAGGATGCCTGTGCAGTCTCCTGCCGCCAATCGCATGGGTCACCTTGCACAGCGGGGACACCTGGGGCCCCCGCTGGGGCGCCAAGCAATGCAGCATGCCAGGCAAGTTGTGATTCCAGCTTTGGCAGTTGCAACCGATGGTGTCACATTCCACCTGGCGGTGGTCCGTACTACACAGACGCAGAGGAGGAAGCACTGAAGGGCCAAATCATGCAGTGCGAAGGTGCATGCACCGTGACACGCGGGACTTGCTACCAGAATTGCTAGTTGAGTGACTTGGTGGCTCATTGAGGTGGGTCAAGAGCAAATTGGACTTTGAAAGCCGACTGTATAGCTGTAAGGCTGAATCCTTAATTTGCGCCAGTTTGTTAGCATCAGTGCCATCAACAGTGTGGCATCTGTTGAGTTTCAAGGTTGACGCAGAGACAAAAAATTGTCTTAAACACACTTGTCTGCAGGCGTGCACGTGACATCATGTGACATTATCCGACACCATTGTCATGTCAAGGTTGCTTCAATTCATCGTGCCCCCTCCGTGCACTTCGCCTCGTGCCGCGTCAGGCCCGCCAAGCCAATTCGGGCGTTGCCGCCTTCCTCCGCAAACTCGGAGGTGCGCGTCGTTTTCCAGCTGGTTGAAAGTTTTTTGTTCGGACGGTTCGCATGGCTCGTGTTGTGTTCTGAGCTAAGCAGTGCTAAACACTAACATGTCAGAACCCTCTTTGCAGGCCCTGTGTCCGGTACTGGCCATTAAGTCATGAAGGTTCTGGGAGGTACCGGGGGAGCGATGCCGTGCCCCTGAGATTCTGGCTTGGGATGCGCAGCCTTAAAGATGTGGAATGCATCTCATAGGCGGTCGTGAAAGGCACTTAGGGCAGTGGGTGAGAAGCCGCAGGGAATCTTGACACATCTTTGGAGTCCGGGGGAGGAAAAACGAATACGGCCCAACAGACCGGCTCGCCTATATGGCTATACTTCATCGGTGCTTCGCTTCAGAACCCAAGTTGCCAGGGGATGGTTTGGGAGGCCCAAGTTCCCCCCCCCCCCCTACACACTTGCCGGTGGGTTTTTGTGAAGGGTTCAAATTTCATCAGTTCCTGGAGCAGGCTCCCTCTTGACTGTTGAGGAGTCCACACACGAACCTTGTCAAGCAACCGAATGAAATGACCAGGAGAAAACAACAAGACATCGGGTAATCATTGAGGTGGCACACAAAATCTGGTGCTTTGCTCACACATGGGAGAGCTGGAAAATTGTGCTTTCACTGGAGGAGTCGCGGCACTTCGAGAGCTTGGGATATGCACCGCCAACCATTTGCGCGCCTCCCTCCTTCAAGGTGGGCGAGCGCTCTGACTGGCCCTGATTCGGTGAGGGGTTGCTGCCGACATGTTCATCACAGGCCCTTGCAAAGCGGACATGAGTACGTGATGGGATCGCAAGAAGGAGTCCCTGTGACCTACACCGTGACCTGCCATGGCATGACTCCGTCACCGGAACAGGTTTCTGGGAGCCACGCCCACGACGAGGTTGCATCGCCGCTCGCAGCTGAGCAGCTGGACCCAAGCTTGTTTCCGACTTGGGGGGGGGGGGGGGGGTCACGGCTTAGTGTGTTGACTGTGTTGAGTGGAGTTGTGCACCCGCGCCATGTTCTCCGTGGTCACAGTCCGTCACTCAACAAGCAGGAGCACTTGGATCGTGCTCACTGGAGCGAGTGGCAGATGGACTTCAGAACGCCCCGGCCTCGGTGTCGAGGCGTGAAGTCTTATCATCAAGGCTTTGGCCTGAATTTGGTGACGCTGACTGCATGTCTTCCGTGGCAGCAGGCTGTGGGGCTGTGGGTGTTGCCAGCCGTGTGGGGATGTGATATTATAATATATATATATATATGTGATGCCAGGAGTGGTGCAGTCTCAGCGTACATACTTCACGGTCAAAGGTAATGAGTACATCATAATATGAAACTCAGCAATTGAACTGCAACGCTGCGCTTAGTAGTGGCACGGCCAGCCGCTTTGACATGCTACAGTACACCTTTTGATCCTTCCATGCCATACAGCATTAATCCGTTCCCCCTAATATTAATACCCCCCTAATATAAAGAACCCCCTGGCCCAAAATCCCGATCCCGTGCCTGTCCCTATTAAAATCTCTACAGAGAGAGGGGGGAGTTAGGGGGGGGGAGGGTTGGAAGCCGGAAGCAGAAACATGAACCTTTTCCAAACGTAGCTGTCTAGGCTTAGGCTGGGCTGCTGAGCCAGCGTGCTGCAATAAGGACGGGCTGGTTTTTCGGACAAACGAGAAGAACCCCCCCAAATACAAAAAACCCTTTGGGGGTTTTTATACAAGGGAGGGGGGGGGGGGGGGCCTTTAATATTAGGGGGAACGGATTACCGCCGCAGCCGGCACTGAACTAGGCCCTAGGCACATGGTGACACTGCGCCCACCGCAGATCGCACGTCAAGAATTCGAGCCGTTGTTTTTCAATGTGCTTCTGTCCTACGGCCTTTGAAAACCTGTCAGGCCATCAGCCAGCAATGCCATGAGCCGAGATTCCAGCAGGCCGTCTCTCCCAACGAAGTGCTACTTTTGAGGATGTGGTGTTTGCTTTCTCCCGGCAAGGGGTACATATGCACGTATGACAAACGTATGATGGCTATGATTATGTTTCTTATGATGATTATGATGATTCATATGATTATTTTCACCCAGCAGTTCCAACATGCGGCCGGCCAAATCAGGGAGCAGCTCAGTCATGTACGGTTGCATCGTCGGCCGTCAGCACAAAGCACGGCATCCACATATTCGGTAGGTGAAAATGCTTGAGACTGGGTCTTAAAGGGACTTGTACAACTGACAAAATATCGCTTTGCTCCTCATGTAGCGGCAGAGGAACTCATGTATTTGCAGACATGCCAAGCACGTCCATGACAAAGTCTATCAGAAGGAGGATTGCCAATGTTGCTGGATCCGTCAGGTAGCTTTTAAATTCGTTTCAAGCCTGAACAGCTAAACCCTAAACCCTATGTCAAAGCAAATGGAACACTTGTAGAGGCCCGCCGTCTATCCCGAAGACCGGCTTCGTCGAGGGTCGCGGCGAGGGTCCCGGTGCAAGAAACTCTTCCGCCAAGTCTGTACAGTCACCCAGCTGGTTGGGAATTAGGGCCCTGTATATACCCTTTAAGGGATTACATAGGGTACCTCATTCCCTCTTTCCCTACTAAGAACCAGCCAGTTGGCAGCATGTGGCAGCATCAAACACAAAGCTCCATCCCTCATCTCCAAAGCTCACAGAAGAGAACAGATTCACTTGCCCTCACAAGAAGTGCACGAAGTACTGTAGGATAGAACACGTTCCCGTACTTGAAACTTGTTCTGCTTCATCAAAGCAATAAGAAGACAAAGACAGCTGCCACCGAACCGTTGATGTCTGTGATGTAGAAGTATGCATGCCAATCCCGGACCTAGCTAAGAAACACCCCAGGCCCTCAATCCGAAACAAGTTTTTTGGGAGAAACATGAGCAAGCATATCCTGCCCTGTCGAGTCAACGGCTTCCTCTTGCCAGACATGGCTCAAGGAGGGAGTTAAGGGTGTTCGCCCTAAGGTTTGGGTTTAGGGTTTAGGGTTTAGGGCTTAAGGTTTTTCAGGGTGCGTCCTCAAGGACAAGCTCGTCGAGCTCGGCATCGTCGCTTTCACCGGCGAGTGGGATAGGCGAATGTGAGCTTTGTTTGGGACAGCAGAGAATGGACAGTGTGAGGCAATGCGTCAAGGATGCATCATGTGTCGCCATCCTCTACCGGCGATGCTGTGTGCAGGCGTGCCTCCATTGGCACAGCTTCCAGAGGTCCCGAACGGTCGCCGGCAGTTGGAGGATGGATGGGTAAGCGCCCGACAGTTCATGCCTCCCAGCCACCCACACATAGAGCCCACCAGAAGGCAGCTTGGACTCCTAGGTCCTTTCTTGCTAGGCATTGCCCCGCATTGCATCTGTAGACCTCGCGCCACTGTGATTAAGGAATTAGTTGCGGTTGTGGCTTGGGCGTCCTGCAGAGATGTGAGTCCATGCGGGAGTCCCACCTCAGGGTTTAGGGTTTAGGGTTTGGGGTTTGGGGTTTAGGGTCCCGCCTCCAATCATGGGCAGGCGCCACTCCGCGAAGAAGTCGGCCGCGCATCCTCGCACGATAGCGACATGGATGGAGGCGGGGGCAGAGAATTGTTGCACCTGTCTGCAAGTTATCGTTACTTCCCCAAAATTGTGGAACATGTTGAACATTTGTTCATGAGAAATGTTACTTCCCCAAAATGAAATGTTACTTCCCCCAAAATTGTGGCATATCAATTTGAATAAATCACTATACAGTACTGTGTAGTGTACAGAGATCATCATTCAGGTAATTGTTTTTTGCGTCTGAATGTTGTAACTGAAAGCCTTCGGTTCCTTCTAGAGGGCACTTGACCCGTACCTGGCCCCCCCCGGCTTGAACGGTTTCAGAAGTTGGTGGGGCTCACGGAAACATTGCTTCATACAACTGTTTCTGCAGTTGCTTGGCAAACATCCCATGTACTTGTCTACAACGGCTTCGGAACCTGCTACACACTTGAGTCAGCGATGGTTTTGCAAACAAATTTGGGCTTCTGTTTTGCGGACATGTTCTTGCTCAGCTCAGTATGATACAAACCCACAACCCTACTAGGAGGTTCATGGTACTTATTAACCAATTATAACTGTACTGATAACTGTACTTAAGCCCCTGAAGTGCCTTAATATGGTTATAAGTACAGTTATAAGTACAGGTATAATTGGTTAATGAGTACCATGAACCTCCAAGTACGCCCAGTGGGTGCCTCCTGGGCTTTCTGATCTTCCACACCTGCGAAGGTGACGGAACGTCCACGGCCAGTGAGACACCCATAGACAAGGCACATGCTTAGGGTTTAGGGTTTAGGGCTTAGGGTTTAGGGTTTAGGGTTTAGGGTTACTGTTTGTCTTCAACCCAGGGGAGTCGAGTGAAAGTGCCCGACTTGACCATGCCATGCAAGCCGCAAAGACATCCCAGTCTGCACGGACGTGTTTTCTGGTTGCGCCGTATTCCTGCTAACTGTTCAGCATGGCATTCGCAAGGAAAAGCCTGCTTGCTGAACTTCTACTTGTGTAGGAAGATGCTGCGCCAGTTTCTTCGCAACTACAAGCAAAGTTTGGCCAATGTTTGCGTTGCTTGTGCCAGCACAGCTTTAGCAGTTTTTGTCAGCACAATTCAAACAGTTTGCTTCTGACCCAATGCCTTCAGCTTCGTCGCGGTCGTAGGAGTCGTCGTAGTTGTTGTATGTTGTTGTTGTGTTGTCTACTACGTTGTCTACCGCTACTGCTACTACTGCTACTACTGCGACTACGACGACGACGACTACTACTACGACGACGACGACGACGAAGAAGTGGTAGAAGCAGTCGTCGTGCAGAAATCGTCGGTTCGATGTAGTAGTGCTGGTGGCGATAGACAGTACGTGCGACATTCGAGCAACCAGGAAACAGCTTCCTGAAGCCAAGGCGTGCCAAGAGCTGCAGAGTTGCCACATGTTGTAGCACTTCACCCCTGACTCTTCAAGGCAGTTCTTGGAGATGACCGGTACCTTTCTGAGCTAAACCTGAAGCTGGCGCCCTTCAGCTGCAAGACTGCCACATTAGGGCGTCAGAGCGAACTGAGAAAATGGGTGGTATTGGTAGGAAATGAGTGGGTGTTCAGTGCATTGTTGTTTTGCATGTCCCAGGTCGATGCAGCAGGCGACCAACGCATTAGCTTGATGGGCTGAGCTCTCGAGCTCCACAGCTGGGTGGCTTAGTTGATTTTCATCTTGAGGTACGGTTTCAGACTTAGGATATGAACTCGCCTGCGGAGCGACTGAAGTCAGAACTTTGCTCGAGCCTTGTGGGAAGCTGCCTAATTCGGAAACTGCTGCATGAGTGTCCAGGCCTGGGCGCTCTCAGACGTTGATTGTTTCGCAGGATTCTGGAAGGGGGCTTGGACAGAAAGTCCAGTAGCAGATCAGTATCAGTCAGTCCCAAACCCTACACCTGGAATCCCAGGAACGGCAGTAGAGAGATTGCTGGAAGGTTCTGGAGCCGAAATGCCTCAGTCTTCTTTCCCTCGGAGTCCTCATTTATTCGGGAGGATGAAGCCACCCCAGGCTGTAGCGCTCCAGCTTCAGGGCCTGAGTTGTGCGCGGTGCCGGTTAGCATCGGCGCAGCGGCAGAAATAGAATCTCTCGCTTCAGGAAGTTTCACATCAGCTAGGATGTCCATGATGTCCCCTCCAAAGGAGGGGACGGGAGCCGGACATGTTCTCTCGGCGATGCGTAGACTCGTACTAACAGAGCATCGTCTTACGAGCAGTGATTCAGGCAGTGATAGAATTTCTACTTTCTGCAAGATGAAACCTGGTTGCTCGCCGACATCATGCTCGCGCGGCGATCGAGGCAGAAGCAAATCGCTTGAACCGCCGATCTGTTGAGCTCCATGCACCAGGCCATTGACCGGAAAACAGCACAGTTAGAGGCAGGTTGTCCATCACGGTGACAAGGCAAGACTGTTTGAAGGGTGAACCTGGCAACATGCCACACACACACACACAGAGACGCACGGACACGCAGAGACGCAGAGGGACATATAGACGCACACAACAGAAGCAGTGAAAACAAGGGGTATTCATGTGGGTCCAGTGGCAGCCATTCCAGAGCACTCTAGTGTAGGATCTTCTTAAGATGGCCTGCCGTTGATGTCACATCTGCATCCGTGGGTTTACTCGCAAGCCAGTGCCAAAGTGACGTCCTCTCCCCCTAGGGCAGAATGAGTCAAGAGCCAAACACACGCAAGGCAAACATGAGGACCGGGCATGGAAGGCACAGCACTGCCATAGCTTCAGAGCACTTGACTATAGACTTCCTCAGATTCTCAAGGCTCGCCTCAAATCATCGGTGAGCTGCTGCTCAACTAAACTCACAAATTAGCGGACTGGTTTTCGTTGGCATCGTGAGCCATGCCCGTTGTCCCCAAGAAGCGGCTGGGCCCTCGGCAGGAACACTGAACTCACTACTTGGAGGTTCATGGTACTTACTAACCAATCACAACTGTAAGTGGGGTATAAGTACAGTTGCAAGTGGGTAATAAGTACCATGAACCTCCAAGTAAAGCCATCGGCTGGCAGTAGGGTTGGGTTTCTCTTGTTGTCTTTGCTTCGGGATGTGCCTGCTGCAAACTTCAGTGGCAGGATGCCGGTGCCCATCGTAGGGCTCCTGATAGACCAAATTTGAATTCGAACTCTCAAGTCGGGGCATGTTGTCTGGCAATCACATCGGCTGCGCATCGATAAAGCTCCAAGCCTTCGTTTGGATCATGTGTTGCCGAAGCTGTCAGACTTCCCCCGCACCCCGGCAAAATTGATGCATGAAAAAAAACCAAGCCATTCGGGGTCAGCCCCCAACCGACCCAAACACCTCTGAGCAGTTCCGCGGAACGAACCCCAACTTAGGACCCATCCGAAAAGTGCGCTCCAAGCGAGAACTGGTACAAAAGTGGTAGAAAGCAAAAGACTTCCCAACTTTAGCTCCGAGGATTACTCAGTACTTCGCCAGAAGGAGGCCGGAGGTTCTGGAGGTTCTGCACGGCTCAGAAGGCTTTTGCGCAACGCGTTTCATTAGATCACCATCTTGTTGCATTAGTATCTTCTGGTTCTTACGGCACTATACACTTCTATGATTTGATGATTGTATGATTATATGGTTCTGTGCTTATACGAGTCTATGACAATACTAGATTGTTATGTTTTCATATTAGTATATCACCTTTACTGCTATACTCAGAAATTATTGCATCTCCGTATCAATATGCCAATATAGCCGTTGACTAAGCAGGCCTGGATTTGATGATGGCTTCGTGCGCACAACGAGCGATGTCGTGTGCGGAGGCGGACGCTGTTCTACTTGGACCACTACCGGTACCAGTACAAGTTTCGGCGAGAGCATTTCGACCGGCGGAAGTATCAGGAGTGTATAGTCTCAGATGTCAGATTGCGTTGGCAAGGAATGATCAACATCCCCATGGCATCCATGACAACGCACAGATTCAGCCTCCTGTCAGGAGCCCATGTACGTCGAGAGCTACACCACACCAGAGTTCCGAACCTCTTCCACGCGTTGGCTGCAACGGGGCTCCCTAAACCCTAAACCCCCTAAGCCCTAAACCCCAAACCCGAAACCCTGAACCCTAAACCCCCTAAACCCGAAAACCTAAACCCTAAACCCCCTAAGCCTTAAACCCTAAACCCTAAACCCCAGCTCTCGAAATCCCATCATAGAAGCAGCACTCCAGCATCCGCGGGTTAGTTGAGTCACTTGTGCCCTTTGGTGCCCCAGATCTCCGGTGATGGGCAGCTTGAAGTTCTAAATAGGGTTTAGGGTTTAGGGTTTAGGGTTTAGGGCTACCTTCTGTGTACCATAGCCTCGTAGCATGCTGGATGCTAGGTATACCCAACAGGCACCTTCAGTTCGTAGAGTAGCCAGCAGCGATGATGACACTCTTGTTGTGCAAGAACCCTAAACCCTAAACCCGGCCCTAAACCCTAAACCCTAAACCCTAAACACTGGCCTGCCAGGATTTCCTGGGCTTTGGCCGGGGAAGTTCGGCTATCCCCAGCTGCCGGTCCACATCCCAGATGGGAGTTTTCCAAAAACAACTCCAAAAAAAGGGGGGTACCTTTTTGGGGTCCTTGGTATAAGGGGATCCTACCATTTAGGGGTCTTTCTTATCGTAAACCCCCAGATGAGCAGAAAGGCTTCCGTGAAGGTCACTGCTTGCCACGGCCGAGGCGAGCTTGGAACACAAACCGCTTCAAGACTCTTTGCAAGGCCTCCGTGAGGGAAGGGTGGGAAAGGGCCCATGTTCAGCTGGAGGGGTTTGTGAAGCAGCTGAAGAGCCCCCTGAAGCAACAAGAAGCTCGGTGGGTTGGAGGCGAAGACCTCAGGAACTCCAGATCCAACTCCCGAGATTCAAGAGTCGCCGCAGAAGGCAGCATGATATGAGGCCACGCCACCCTAAACCCCAAACCCTAAACCCTAAACCTCAGGTTCAAGTCCTCAGCTCAGTGCCCTGCCTTTTGCAGGTGAAGAGAGCAGCCCCCCGAAGGGACCCAAGATAATGCCAGCGCGACGGGGGTTGCGAGGCATCGAGTGACGGAAGCAAAAGCTCAGCGAAAGTCATGGGGTCATAGAGATATGAGCAGTCAGGTTGAAAGACAACCTCCTGATATCTCAAAAACCGTTTAGGAGGGAAGGGCCTCGGAAACAATGTGGCGGTTGCCACCCCGCTGGTCGAGCATTGCAGCCCTGGTAGCAGTCCGCACAAACAAAAGTTCCATTACATATGCATGGTTTCATCTGTTTATCTATTGAGTTATTTGTTGCATTATTGTATTATATGATGGCAGGCACGAGTCTAGGCCTAAGCCTGCTCTGCTAGATTGGACGCCGCTGGCCAAGCGGGCAGAAGTTTCACATCCCCGGCGCAAAAACATGCAAAAGCGTACCGAAAGAAGGAACCAAGGCCAATGAGTCTGGACTCTACCGGTCTCTAACGGGTTTGGGGTATGTTCAGGGTTAAGCCAGGGCTGAGGAGATGGTGGGCGAGCTGGTCCAGCCACACGTTTATGCATCGAGGGTCCGCATGTGTTCGAGCTGCTGGAGAGGTTGTGGTCATCCATGTTTACATGCTGTCTAGCTGCACAGGCACGCAGCCGGGAACACTATAAAGCACCGAATCTCGATCTCGCAATGCAGACTGGCCGTTGAAACCGTCTCCACCCTCTGGCCCCTGTCGGCCCGCTTGCACCGATTGCGTCCAACGGCCCTGCCTCTTGAAGGTTGCTTCCACCGATCAGCCTTGCAGACACTTGCCCCCAGAGGCCAAGGGGACGGCCGGCAATCTCATGAGCCGTCCTGAACGACGCACTGTAGGCGACCTCAAATGGTTTGGATCATAATTTCCTCTTTTTGTTCTTTTCGATCTTCCGTTCGGTACGAGTAGTAGTCCTCAACTGCTGTTCGCGGGCGGCTGAGGTTTTAGGAAGGTTGGGGCTTAGGGTTTCCCTATGCATTTGCCTGTGAGGATATCCAAAATGCACCCCTTCTGCGTTCGGAGCCGGATGACATTTAGTCACATCCGGTATGGAAGGCATGATCTATAGGTTCTGCTGCCTTCAGGATGGTGCTAGAGCGGGCCTGCCAAAGTTCATCGTTTGCTTCACAGCCCAAACAGGGTCCCAGGCGAGGCTGTTGACAATTTCAGAACCCTGAACCCTAAACCCTAAACCCTGTTTTCCATGAGCTCTCCCTGCGCAGCCAAATTTTCCCAGTCCATGTCTTGTAGCTCGTGCACCAAGGATGCCGAGTATTGCCCTACATTGACGGGCGTGGCGTCAGAGCAAACCCATAAATCCAGCACAGACAGCTCAGACATGTGGCTGGAAGAACCCTCATGGCACAGAACATGCAGCACACCATCGGACAACTCGAGAATGCCGCAAAGCACCAGCAAGCACCTCTTAGCACCGTAGGCGCCTTTTGCCTTTGCCTGGTCGGCTAGTAAAGGCACATAGTAGCTTCGTACCACCTAAAGAGGCATTTTCCGAGCTCCCCACTTAAGAGATCCTCGTGTCTCGTGGGTGTGAGCCAATCTTCCGGGGTTGAGGCCGGACTTGGCAGAGTGGCTTCTTCTGTTCTGCTGATCTCTGGGATGATCTCCGGGGTGCGTAGCGTGCGTTGCTTCGACTTGTAACTTGCACCCAAGTCCTCAAAGGGTGGTGCCAGGAGTGTGTAGCACGGAGTCGGAGTTTGTATCTTGAATCGAGCCACAGAACGTCACATTATTCAGAAGCGGTTTAGGGTTTAGGGTTAAGGGTTTAGGGTTTAGATTGAGAGCCCTAGAACTCAATCGCCACAAATGTGGGACCCAAGTCCAGGTTGCCCCATGCAGCAACGCCATGTCCATGGACCTGCAAGCCAACCCTGCCGCGTTCTTGGCTTTTGTAGTCATGTACACGTTAAGCACTGAAGGGGCTGATAAGTGGGTTATAAGTACAGTTACAATAGGTTAACAAGTATCATGAACCTCCAAGTAAGCAACCTAAGAAACTTGAAGCCTGGACAGTTTCGGCCTTTTTGCAGTATCTGTCGACCAAATTGCTCAGATTTTCTTGGATGCCGCTGCACAACCTTTCGCTCGAACCCCGGCACCACAGACCCGAAAGCGTGACTTGAAGAGGTCAATGAGATCCTGTATGTGAGCTTCAACCAGGTCCGCGGTGCGGGGAATCCAGCAGGGTGCTTCCGGAGCCGGCAATGAACGAAGCTAAGTGGCTCAAATTCAACAAGGTGCAGCTTCATAGAACTGCGTTTCAGCAAGCCCAGGGCATCTCTGAGCGTTCAAGGCCGATACATGTAAACATATTGTACTTCGCCGCATTTCAGCCCCCAATCATTGCGAGTCATTGCGAGGATTTCACCTGCTTCGTCTGCGGCACAGAGAGCGGATTCCGCGTCTACAGTGCGGACCGGAGCTGCAAAAGAGTAGCATCCGCTCTATATTATTGTACATCATTATGTCTTCCTGTGGCTGAATATATGTATATGTATATTTACTTTGATTACGGACAGCAAAAATCATGATACATGCAGTATCGATCCTGATTGAATAATCACCTGTGTCCATTGAGGACCCTTTCCACCTCACTTTCCGAAGAGATTTCGAGGAGCCCAAGTGCAGGGAGGTTCCCAGCTGAAGAGACTTAGGGTTTAGGGTAAAGGGTCTAGGGCCATGTAAAGCCCAGAGATGAGTCATGCGGGCCACCAGGAAACGCGGCCCACACATTTTTAAACCTTAAACCCCTTAACCCCTTAAACCCCTAAACCCCTAAACCCTAAATCCTAAGCCCAAGTTTAAGTTTGCAGTGTGAGCACCGGAGGATGGCAGCGGCTTGGGGATCGTTTGCATGCTGGTGGCCCGGCTCAGTTTTTTCGACCGTTGTGTAGGTTCTACGCACATTGCAATTCACAACCAAAGAGGGGTTTTAGGGTTTAGGGGTTTAGGGATGTATAGGGTTTATGGGAGGCCAATTACAGAGCCAGAACGCCCCGTGAGTTGCTGGGTCCGGAAATCCGTCAGTCCATCAGAGAGAATTTGGGACTTCTGGCACTTTGCAGCAACATGCTTCTTGCCTCCCTTCGCCCTGCCAGTTCCGGACGAACATCTTGGCCTTCTCGGGGGGCGGAAAAAATCCGCGGTTTCAACCCCACAAGGCTCGAGCGCTTGATTTGCTGCCTTGCCTTTCTCTTTCTCAGCAACAGCCTCCTACTAAACCCTAAACCCTAAACCCTAAACCCTAAACCCTAAACCGTCCACGGCCCTAAAACCCCAAGCCCTGCTTTGAGAGCTTGCCTTGGAAGGTTGTGCTTTGGGATGATCGGCACACCCGGGTCATGGCCGAGCTCAGCTTCAAGACAACCGTGAAGTCTGTGAGGCAGGGTTTAGGGTTTAGGGTTTAGGGTTTAGGGTTTAGGGTTTAGGGTTTAGGGTTTAGGGTTTAGGGTTTAGGGTTTTAGGGTTTTAGGGTTTTAGGGTTTAGGGTTTAGGGTTCCGGGGCTCTCAAGGAAACGTTTAGGTACCTCTACTTGGAGGTTCATGGTACTTACTCACCAATTATAATTGTACTTGTTTGCCCCCCCCCCCCCCACAATTTGTCTTAAACTTCTCCCCTCACATCTGTCTCTTCAATATCTCCTAATTCCCTCCCCCTAAAAAGAGAGAGAGAGAGAGAGAAATCCATCCTTTCAATTTCGTTGGTCTCCTCGACCTCATATTTATGAGAAATCCAGACCCTCATGATACTACCTGAGGGGGTTGGTGTCGGGCGGGAGGGGGGGGGGGGAGGGGGTGGGGTGGGGGGGAAATCAAGAAGCAACCAAAAACTAAGAAGTTTTGGCCCCAAGCCTGAAGTACCCCCAATTTCTTAGTTTAGTCTTGCTATCTCTCTTCGCGCTCCCAACCAGGGGTCTTCGGGCTGAGGGTTGTCGTTTATGAACCCACTGAGTTCTTCAGCAGTGCTGTCCTGTAGTAGTACACTCTGCGTATTAGGAGAGGTTTGGGAGCTGACAATGGCTTATAGATTCTCAGGGCTTGGTGAGAGCGACTGCAATTCGCAGTCTGGGGCCTTTGTCGTCTTGGTGAGTGTGGAGTCCCGTCCTGGTTTGAGCCGTTCCACTTTCGAGCTGTCAGATGCTGTCCAGGCTCCGGCGGGACCTGGTGGTCGTGGCCACTCTGAACAAGGCAGGGTCCAGATGTCAGTTGGTAAAGCAGCATTGTAAGGATTGCAACCCTAAACCCTAAACCCTAAACTCGTTCTGAGGTGTGGGTGTATGGCTTCAAGACTCTGAGCCTCCTGGACTCAATCGAGACCACAGACAACCCCAAGGGCCAGGAGCCCAGGGGTGAGGAGTCATGGCGCTGACGCACATAGGGTTTAGGGTTTAGGGTTTAAGGGTTTAGGGTTTAAGGGTTTAGGGTTTAGGGTTTCGGGTCTACTTGGAGGTTCATGGTACTTGCTAACCAATTATAACTTACAACACCCACTTATAAGCCACTTAAGTGCCCCAATATGGTTTTACGTACAGTTAGAAGTACAGTTACACGTGGTTCATAAGTACCATGAACCTCCAAGCACTCGACTTCCTAGCTTCGGACTCCCTTTCGACACGTTGGACGAAACTTCTTCTGAAGAGCTTCCCCGTCCCAGTCACCAATCCAGCAATGTTGGGTGCCAAGGTTTGTGTTACCTCTCGTCTGGAGATCGCATCGTGCTCGTTTGCCCGGGCAGACAGCAGGCTCAAAGTCCAAGAGCGCGGGGTCCGAAAAGCCACCTCGGCGAATCGGGGCGTTAGATCCGATTCACAGGGCTCTCTCGCAAAACGCGAATTTAGACAAGAGTAGCGATCCTTTCAGCTGGGGCCTGTGTGAAGGGTTTGAATCGATTTGAATCTGGTCGTGTACAGCTTCTGGTCAGGGCAGCGCACTGGTGGTGTTCTATCCGGAGAACTATGGAGACCCCTCCGCCCTGGACTCGGCACTCTCTGCGCGCACACGGGTTGCTGGATATGCAGAGCTCTCGGCAACTCGGCACCCCTTCGCTGTGCGGAAGGGACATGAGAACAGCCCCCACACAGCAAGCAAGTTCAACTTAGCTAAGGCTAAGGCAGCTGAAGCGAGGAAAGCAGAGTGGGCACTGTGGCTTTTAGCTTGCATGGGAGCTGAGGCCCCAGGGGAGAGGGAGCGCACCATCATCAAGGCTGCTCACGAGACTTGGCGAAATGCAGAATCTCAGCGACATGCTGTGACTCTGGAACAGTGTTTTTTTTCGCTCAAAGTAGTGAGACTTGACTTGCCTCTCCTTCGCCCTGTTGCCGCACCTGGCAAACTCGCCGATGAGCACTCGGGTTTAGGGTAGGGTTATCGTGTTATAGGCCTTTCGGCCGTGGGTTCAGGGTTTACTTACTTAGGGTTTGGGATATTGGCTCATCGGTTTTTCGGCGGACAGCCCCTGATATATCCTAGCTGTCCTTGGCTGGTCATCTTCGGCCCGACCGATTCGCGCATCTACCATAGATAGGAAAGGCTAGAGGCATTGGCCCGCCGCAGAATTGCGAATCTAAGGGAGCCGTCACCCAGCCCCAAAGTGACACAAGAATGTAGGCATGGGCGCAAGGGGGAGTTTCGTTTTTGCCTTTTTCTGCGGAAGAGGGGTACAACAGCAGCAGCAGCAACAACAACTACTGGACCTGGTT
Source organism: Symbiodinium natans (assembly GCA_905221605.1). NCBI lineage: Eukaryota > Dinophyceae > Suessiales > Symbiodiniaceae > Symbiodinium > Symbiodinium natans. The sequence goes on from CAJNDS010000526.1 coordinate 72,884, forward strand.
TCGAGGATTGTTTAGCAGCCCGGGAACCCGCCCCGATCCCGCTGATGCCGCTGACCCGCGCCCGGGCTACTTGATGCCCAGGGGGGTTGGCTGCAAGGTGTACCTGAAACCCTAAACCTGATCGAGCGTTCGGCGCGTGGATTCCATGTGGATGCGGGGCGCTCGGCTGCCAAGAGCGACTTGGAACGGGATCCCTTTTGCAGTCCTCAGTTTCAGGAATTGACGGGTTCCTGGGCCCGCACCTTGCGCGGGCCTCGCGCAGAGCCACGTTGGGACATCGCAGCGTCACCTTATAGAATCTGCGTTAGACGTTGTTGGCTTCACGTGCTGTTTCCTCCGTCTGCAGCATTGCAGCGTGCTATGCATTCGGCGCTCCCGGAAGCACAGCATGAGTTTGTGCGGGTGGCTCGACGTGGGTTGGCTGAACCCCTCCAGCATCCTTGGCATCCTACAGCTGCATCTTTCAACCTTCCGAGCTTCCAAGGACTCCCCCATTGCAGCCATAGCTTTGGATGCAAACTGCACGGCCGGCTCATTTTGCTGCCCTGTAACATGCGGGATCATGCAGAAAAATGCTGAATTGCGTCTGATTGCTACACTGTGAGGGTTTGTAATTCGTGCAGGTATGTAAGTAATAAGTACTGTACATCCTACCGCACGCCAGGTTCCTTGATTGCGACGGCATCAGAGAAGGGAACAATAGTTCGAGTGCATGTCGTCGGCTCAGTTTGGGCTAGGGTCTAGAGGCAGAGAATGACAGACATTATGAGTATAAATATAAATATGAGAATATGCATATGAATGTGAATATGCATATAAATGAATATAAATATATTTATATATATCTAGAAACATGGCAAGGAAGGGCTATAACCTCTAATCACCTGGATTCGACCAACCCCTTTGAAGCACACCAAGTCTGTTGTGAGCTTGTGTTGCAGACAGGTTCGGCTTCCTTTGCAGAATTGCTGCTTCAAACTCCGTCTCATGCCAAGCCTCAGCAGCCTGAAGGAATTGCAGCGTGACGGTCTGGCACAGGCAGTGGCGCATGAGGGCATGTACAGGGTTGTCTGATTGCAGGGATGCGGGGGCTGTGTTTAGACAAAGAGTACCTCGCATCAATGGACATGGGATGGTATGGGGAGGTCAGTGCTTGCAGAATCCCGGAATTCCGCCCCTTGCACACGCACCGGAACAATTGCCCCAAAAGACAATGGGACCCTATGTCCGCAAGCCTAAGCTCACATCCTAGATCCAGCCTCCAGCGCCTTGCCCAAAAGGAGCTGAGAAGGGGCTTGGACAGAGCGGAGGCGGGTGCTGTTTCCACAAGGTTACCCGGTGAGCTCCACATGTGCAAGGGTTGGCTCAGCGATGTGGTGACGGTGATGGTTTCGGCAGAAGTGCTGTGCTGCATTCTCACCTTGCTGAGGTAGTCTGGCGCTGTCTGTCATGCGATGGATTTGGTGCTAAGGGTCAGACGGGCAGAGGTTCCTCCGAATGCAAACCATCTAGGGGCAGGGTTACAAATACAGTGCCTATTAGTGCCCCACAAGAACACTCAAAGTTCTGCAGCGCAAACTGAACCAAGTTGATTAGCGGTTAAGTTGGCCCTTGCACAGATCCCAGCTTCAGAACCAAGACCTTCCAACCTGCTACTCATACTCTCTCCGGGATTCTCGGCACTCGGGGCCTTCACGGGCTTTTCAGCCATTGTTCATACCACGTGATCTCTCGCTCGCAGATCCACTCCCTCACCTTCTCTCCGTCAGGCCGGGTACTAGTGCAGCTATGTTTGTGCGGGTACTTGCGATTTAGCGCATGTTTGTCCACGGCTTCAGTGCCTAGTGCAAGTTACATATTCTAAGCAGACCTGGGGTCAGAGCTTGCACGCCCAGACTGCAGGATAACGAGGCAAAGGTCGAGCTAAAATCCCTCAGAGTGTTGCCACTGTTGTGACCACCTTTCTGCAAGGTGAGCGACAGCATTGAACAGTTTGAGCCAGCAATCTAGCTAGGCCCTTGGGATATTATATATTTTCCCTTTTTGGGTCTAAGAGGATCATATTCAGGAAATTTTTCAGATGGCTTTCAGGGCCATCCTAGTAATCTCGGGGAGGAGGGAGGGCAGGGTCGTGAGCATCTCGCAGGCGAGTATTTGGCCGCCTCTTCGGACAAGGGAACGGTGCACCTCTTTGCCATCCAGCGGCCAGGAAGCGCGCCAACGCATGGTTCTCGAATCCTTGGATGACTTCACTCACACTGGGTTACGGCATGGAACATAGCCATCTGCAGGGAGGATGTTAAAGGAGGGTGGCAGCTGCAATCCCGGGGTGCTCGCAGGCGGAAGTTCCGCCTCATTTGGCTACAGCGCTGAGGCCCCCAAGAAAAGTATTCAAGCTCAGGCTGAACGTATGTCAGCACACCTGGGGCACGTGCGCTGCGTGCCCCACAGAGTGTGAAGCACCAGCGCAGCACGCAGCGTGATTTGGCGAAAGGCAAGCACTTCCAATGCGAAGTCAAGCCTGCAGAGACTGCTGGAACCCAAGCACCGTCATTTCGCAAACGTTTGATTTGGCAAAGGAAGGACCAATCTTGCAATGAGGCGAAGCGGGCTGGGTGGCTTGTGGAGGGAGTTGCAAAGCGAATAGCGCACAATCCAGAAGTTGTGAGACCAGTTCAGCGTGTTGCTGAGGTCGAGGGTTCTGCCTGTGATGCCGGCAAGATTGATGGGTACTCCACATCCGTGCCTTGTTCATGTGAACCTGTCTATGCAACGTATCCTCCGAAGCGAAGCCGGTCCTACTGGCGCTACCACTTCCGCAGCTCCAAATGTTTCCCTGACAGCTGTCAGAGTTCAAGCCTTGATCTGCCGAATGTTGGACATGATTGAAGCTTCATGCAACAACTCGGCACAGCCGCAAGTACTCAAGTAGCAACTGCTCTGCAATGACAGGCCTATTTTTCCTCTGAGTGGAGTTTGGCACAGCCCGAAGCTGAGTTCCCAGGAGCTCCTCCCAACTCCGTTTTTGAGGTGGAGTGTAGCCTTGCCCGCAAGCTTCTCGCCTGCCGGCAAGCTAGCTTCTCCTCGACCTCGAGTAGCCAAGAATCCAAGCATGCCAGATCTTACCAGCAGCACGCCCAACGACCTGCACCATGCGGGACCAAGCATGAAGACTTGATGATACGGCCTGCAAGGTTTCGCGTCCATGACTACCGCTATATCGCTGCGTTTGGGACTGATCCGCACACTGCCCGGGCCTTGCTTGAGGTGCTCAAGGTCTCGAGGCGTGACTTTGTGTCGCATCCTTGCGGGATGTTGAAGGATTCCTGGAGGGAGGCACCTGGAGCATGGGGAAGTTGGTCACACTAGACCCTAAACCCTAAACCCTAAACCCCAAACCCTGAACCCTGAACCCTAAACCCTAAACCCTTGCCCGAGCTTCCCAGACTGTAGGTCATCATCGTGTGCGCGAATGGGTCTTACTACAAGGCACGGGATGCCTTGCATGTCGGGGCATGAGAGGATTCCTTGGTTCATGACGTGCGGCGCTTTAGGGTTTAGGGTGTAGGGTTTAGAGTTCAGGGTTTACGGTGTAGGGTTTAGGGTTTAGGGTGTAGGGTGTAGGGTTTAGGGTGTAGGGTTAAAAGGGTGCGTGCTGAGAAGGCTCGCTTTGACCCGTCGAAGGGGGGCGAGATGGTACGAGAGGACACCTTCCAAGCATGCATCGGTCGATGAGCGCTTCCTTCACAAAGAAAGCACCTCACCACGCATGGAACCAGTATGAACCATTATCCATTCTGAACCTTATTCTGAACCTTTGCCCCCAGATCTGTCTCGGAGTCTCGGAGGAGTACCACCAATTTGATGATGCCTCTGCTGGGGGCGGCACTACCAAAGCGCGAGAGCCGACCGAGGAGCCAGAGGCGGAGCCGAGCCAGGCGGGGCACCCGACTGTTGTTTCGTGACCTTCTTTAGTAAAATTTAGGGTTTAGGGTTTCCTGCTTTAGTAAAATTTAGGGTTTAGGGTTTCGGGTTTCGAGTTTAGGGTTTAGGGTTTAGGTTGGTTTCCCGGTACAGAACTCAAGATGAGAATAGTCAGGACGACTCAGGACTTGTGTAGGTGTTTGTGCACACCAGTGGCAACTGATGCGCAGGTTGAGGCTTGGTTGTTGTGAGAGAACGACTTGCATAGCTAACATGGCAAACGAAGTGCGCGCGAGACATTTTCGCATAATTTTGGGGGGCCGAACTGCCCCAGAATCTGTCCACATATGGTTTGGATAACAGCCTTGAAGGAAAGCATCATATCAACATCGGTCCACATATGGTTCGGTGTGTTCGGTTGAGTTTGGAGTTGACGCCTTCCGCTTTGACGTCCTCCCCTTCTGAGGCGCAGCTTGCCAGCCTGACTTGAGCTCGGGTGCCATGGGGGACCCTTGCTCTCCCCTTCCTCTTGACCACCTTGAGCACAGGGATCGCCTTGCAGTGCCAACAAGATGTGGAAAATTGGTTCGCTGAAGCTGGGCGAGGGAAGGCGCTGCTACATGTAGAAAATCAGATAATGTGAACACATCCAGCTTGTTCCTGACCTAGTCGATGGTGGTTATTGTTGCCCCTGCGCAGCGCCTGCTGACAGTTGCATTACCGCACGGACAATTGCCTTTCAGACAACCACTCGCCGAGCGGTATGGCCGAATTGCTGTACCAGACGAGTCCAAGGCATCTGGGGCATTATATAGGTGCCCAGATCTGAACATGTGTTGGCTTGGGGGTCAACAAGTTTAGGATGCGGGGGAATAGACGAAACCGAGATTCAACCATGCTGTTAGCCTGCCTCGCATATGGTACGACTGTGTTTCTAAGTCCTTCCACGCACGCGCGTTTGGCCATGGGCTGCGCCAGCGCTTCACCAGTTGCACCACCGGCCTATGCGCCTGGGCCAGCGCAGCAGGCGCCGCAGGATGCTTGGCTGATCTTGGAATCAGTCCAGAGTGTTGAAGATTTTCTTCGCTCAATGACCAGAAGCAGCTGTGCGACGAGCTTTGAAAGCACGCTTCACCGCTAGGAATCTCTGGGCACATTGAATCCATGTGGAACCCTGCAGCCTTGACATGTATTCAGGATTTTCCAGGTTTGCCCGCAAAGCCAAGACTTTGCATTTCACACTGCGAGGGACTTGCTATTTGGATGAGCAATAAGAGGACTTCCCATCATTTCAATGAGCATGCCTGGCTTCCAGGATGGCATGGGCACAGTCTTGGTCCAGGCCGGTTTTGGTAAAAGCTTCCAGTGTCTGGGCATGCGGCATTGAAGATTCCAGCAGATCAATGCATGCATCTGCTGCCGTTCTAGAATGTGCAATGGGCTGCTGTCTAAATTCAACATGGTTCTTATTTGGTGATAGTCTTACTTTGGACGTTTAGCTCAGTGTCTTTGATTGCCAGTGTTTGTCATTTTTTGGTTGTCAGGTGTTGTTCTTGGCATTAGGGAAACGGGAAGGGACCAGGATGTGCCTATCAATTGGGGTTGTCACTGTTGTCTCAACTTAGCCGTACTAACCGCATTAGTTCTAGACTAAGTTGCGAAGCGCATGCCGTCATATGCAGTCTTCCAGCTCAGATCACAGTGTCATAGTGGCATTTTGGAAGGGTGCCGCCCTTGAAGTGTCTGACCACGATCACTTGCTGCGCTCGAGCTTTGCAATTATGGCCTGCCCTGTAATGTCACTATGGCAAAACGCTGGTGATTGCCATGGTTTCAGACCTGCCAGTATGATCTGGGGGTGGATGGTCATATCTGAGCTGGAAAGGCTACATGTCTTGACAACCTGAATCAATTTGAAAACGCAGAAGTAAGCTGTACCAGTGAAGCATTTTTTGAGCATCAGGCAGCAAGCTGGTAGAGGCTAAAGTCCCAGTAGAATCGCACAGTCCGGGCGCGGAACGCGCTGGGCCCTCATGTCTTCTTGTTTGGTTGATTTTGTTGCGGTCTTAGTTTCTTTGCCTTCTCTTAAGACTCCTGGACGAAGTTGACACGGACAGTCTGGACGCAAGGCTTACTAACCCATGCCCTCAACTCTACCCTCCTCTACCTGTCGATCAGGTGCCTTACGGGGCGCGACCGGGTCAGCTTCTGCAAATGACAACTCCACATGGAACGAAGATCCAATGCCAGGACGCTGGGATGCTTTAGGCACTTCCTTGTGATCTCCATGAGCACACGACCTACGCACGCCAAAAAACAGGCTCTTCTTCCCGAAATACTCCGAACCCTCAACCTCCAAACACATCAAAGGTTCCAGCTGGTGTACCACCGGGAGGCACTTTCCAGGCAAAAGCCTGCCTCACGCTGCTCACGGTGTTTTCTCGGGGAGCTTCTATTGTCCTCTACCCAAAAAGTCACCATCCTCCAGGTGAAGTATCCGATCAAGACAGGGCCGTCGGGTCCGAGACTCATCGACGAAGCAGCGCTTTTCGAAGGCAAAGCAGCTTCTTGGCTAAATGTTACTCGTAGGCCTCAGTTACCACAGTCCTTGCAGATTGTTTTTTTGTTGCGTGCCTTGCTGGTGAGCTTCTGTGTGCGAGTTGAGTAAACATGCCCATGATGCAAAGTAACTGAGCAGCCTCATCACTGAGGTGGCTGCACATATCTTGCTGCGTGGCCGCGACATACCGGGCTTTCCGAAAACAGGGGGCCCTTCATCTAGTCCCCCAAACAGTAAGATCCCCTGACAATCCTAAAACAAGGTACCCCCTAATTTCGGAACCCCCCATATGTGTGCACCCTGCAGTTTTCAGATGGGCCTGCGGAAGGTGTGGAGAGATAAAAACCCACTGGCGCAATGCTAAGGCCGGCCTACTGGGCGTCGCCTGGCTCAGCGTGTCATCATGGGAGTCTGTGGTGTTAGGATTCCCCTGTATGTTCTTCAGCAGTGACACTTTGAGTCTGAAATCTGAAGTCACCCCGGGTCGCCCAGGGAGCACAGTCTACACCTGCAGCCAAGGAATGTGAAAGTTCCGGACAATAATTGTTTTGATCAGATGAGACTTGGCCAAGCTAAGTGAGTCCTGAGGGAAGGGGGTGGGGAAGGGGGCTGGGCATTCAAAGCTGCAAACACGCTCCGTCTTGCGATTCGCCGGCATGGCGTCACAGACCCTTGAAGTAGCGGTTTTGACGAACGATTGATGATGAACGCACGCGACATTTCACTGTCCCGCAATCGTCTTCCCCATCGAACTGTCTAGAGCCTCCACGGCTCCCTGGGAGACTTCCCAGCCCCGATGGTCCAATCCTTGGATTCACTTGGTTAGCGCGGTCCAGACACCAGAAACAGGATGCGGACAACTTCAAGAAGCAAGGATGCTAAACTCAAAAGCTTTGCACCTCACTTCCAACACGAACTGGCTGCTGCTTTTTGCAAAACGCCGTGACATACTGCATGTGAGCAGTTTCGACACCTGCCGGATTCAAGATTGTCGCGCACAGTTTTCCTGTGAAGCTTGCGATGAACTATTCAAAGTCGCAACCCAAAAAAGTGACTACAGTTGATTACAGGTCGGTTCTGAACTTTGGGGGGTGCCGACAACTAGGTCCTACGTGATCGCCTTTGTTCGTTTGGTCGGTCTCGGCTCCACGGCTCCACAGCATGGGCGATTGAATCCACTCTGAGGTTTGTTTATTCTGATTGAGCCGCAGCAGTTCACGCCAAGCCTGCCCTCGCTTCGCACGTTCAAGGTCCTGGCTTTGGACTGCCGCTGTAAGCGAACATATGCGAATGCGCCGTCGCTGACGGTTAGGTCCCTCCTCCTCGTTGGCCCGTGGGCAGCCCCGCAAACGTCTGATAAGATATCAGAGGTGTGCGCGTCACAAGATGCGGTGCAGAGCACATGACTACTCGGGGTTCATGGTCGTTGAATGCAGTCGATCAAGTTGATCAAGGAGGGCCGCCGGCCCTCCCCTGCGACGCAGAGGCGACTTGCCGACATGATCCGACATGCACGAACAGTTGCGTATAGTTGCGTGCTCTCGTTAAAAGGTCAGACGCGCCGGCCGGGCATACGATGAGCGTACGTGCAAGATGCATCAGCCCACACCTTCTGCGTGCAGGGCTGCTTTTCGTAAGCAGGGCCATCAGGGCCTTAAAGCCTCAACATTGGTGGTGGCCATCCTGTGCCACGTTTCCTCATCATTCTCACCGCTCGCCCGGCGCAGCCACCGAGGCTCTGGCCGGACGCTTTGCCGCGGAGAATACGGTTGAACGGGAACGAATGTCGAGGTGCATCACGATTCCAAGAGCGTGCTGCGTGCTCACGTCGACTAGATGGTTTTGACAAGCGAAGTTGGCAAGGCGGCGAGACATGTGAAGCAGTATTGGAGAATTGACTGAATGCCTTGCTCTGGGGCTATCTGACCAACAAGCATCCGTGAAAGGCCACGTGCAGCATACGGCCAGCGGCTCCCGCCAGCGGAGCCGATATCCCGACCGGAGTCACGCACAAAAGCGTTCTGGCTGTTCATTCAGCGCCAATGGTTCTAGCGGGACCAGCCTCGTCATAGCACTGGACACACTCCAGCTTGCGCAAAGCAAGAGCGACAAACTGTTACAACGGTTGGCACGGCTGTGCCGCGCACACGAGGTGCAACACAGAAGCATGCGGGCGACCGGTCGTTGCACGTGCGGCCCTTCCTCGTACCGCTTGACAATGACCTAAACAGCGGCAATAGCCACGCAAGGCACAATATAAGTACCAACCAGAGGAATGTTTTTTGCCTGGCGCTGGCGCAATGCACACGTCATCGAGGTCGCAAAACATGCACTTCAAGTGCAGAATCGGCTGATACTGGAGCCTATGCTGAGGCGCACGAGGCTTGCAAACAATTGACGCGAGATTTCCGACAGGTTGAAGTGTTGCTGAATGCAGGCAAGACCAACGTTTTGACGACGGAGGCCCAACCACCTTCACACTGTCATCCCCTGAACGGAACCGACGAAGGTTTACCGCAGGAAGGCTGCCATAAAATGCTTGGGCGCAGCCATAAAATAGCTTGGGCGCATGTTCTCCACAGCGTACTCAGACGCATTGAAGACAGAATTGGATCACCATTACCAATGCATCTTGGAAATACTGCTGGGTAATTCTGTGATAAGAACAACCCTTGATTTGGCGTCGGTTGGAATTCGGTTGAAGCTTCTTCAATGGGCGGTGTCATCTGTCGCATGCGTTGCTTCTGGACATCGTCCTGTGTGCTGTTGGCCGGCGTTGCCACTGCTGCGCTGGGGAGCGAGGCCCCCGACAACGCCGTCGAAGTGGTTCCTCGGACCCCGCCGGACACAGCACGGTCCCAGGGGCCTCACAAAGCGGTGCCAGCGACTCGGCTTTTGCCTCCGCGCCAGCGCGCGCTGGGCCTCGATGCGCCTCTGCCAACACCGCAAAGTGCGCCTGTTTTCTTGCGGGTCGGCGTGCGACAGGCGTTCGTGCTCGCACTGAGGACTTGCGCATGCTCGTCGCGCGAGCATCGCTACTGACGTCGATGACGAGGCAGACTGCGAGCAACGTCGGGCCCTTGCCTCTGCCAACATGCAGAAGGGTGAGGTTTCGCGCGCGCACGCGGTGACGACGGCAGCAATCGCTCCTGGGATCGACGACACTTTCGTTGCCCTGTCTGATCCGGCGCGGCGCCCGCCAGCGCCTCTTCAGCCTCTTCCTCCACTTGCAGCCCGATTCGCCGATCGTTCTCACCGATGCCGCCGTCGCTCAGCCCTGCCGACTGCCAGAACATGCTAGACGTGGCACCACGGCCGGGCTCTCGTGCGGACATTCCTACAACGTGCTGCTTGACATTGAAACGCTTGAGCTGTTTGCGCATGCGGCCAACCTCCTTGCAGCCACCAGCCGCAGCCCTGGGACTCTCGCTTCGCCGCCCTCCAAACCTAGCGGCGGCGTCCACGGCATCGCCACTGGTGACACATTTTGGCGTCTCATCACACGGATCTTCCGCACGATGTGATCTCGCATGCCGCGTTCCTGCGGAAGCTCTCCGAGGTCGCTCCGGCGCTCCTGACCCTTCTTGCGCTTACTATGGCACGGGCAGCCGTCCCTGTATCACTGGTGGGACGCAGAACCACGGTGCGCTATACGACAAGGCAGGGATGCGAACAGGGCGATGCACTGGCCATGGTGCTTGACGCCTTCGGCCAGCACGGCGCTCTCGTCGCCGCGGACGAACAGGTGTCTTGCGGCCTTCCTCTCGCTTGGCTCATATCGCAAAATATCGCAACGTGCGCGTCGCCCCACACCGACCACCTGCTACGCACGCTTCCGCCGTCAAGCGCGTGCAGAATGGGCTCGTGAACCTTGTCTCTTCACACTTTGTTTTGCACCATTTTAAGCAGCCTCTAGCAACATTGCTTTTGTTGGTCACACGTGTGCCGCACAGCTACTGCTCGCGAGATGTGACGTCTGTCAGTATGCTGCCTTGTCGATACGGTGTGTGACATATGACTGGTTGTCTGAGTGACAATACACCGTGAACCTTGGTAGTTTCACAACTCTCGGTGATGGTCTCTCTCCGCAAACTCTCTTCCCTCTATGCATGTAGCCACGATGAGGTGTGCCTGTTGCCCACGCCCGGGTTTGTTGCGCTCGCGTGCTGTCCCGCTCGAACGAACCGCCGCTCGTGTCTGCAGAGAGGCCAGGGCCACTGTCGCCGAGCGGCGCATGCATCGCCAACAGGCTTCCCTTTTGGAGCGGCGCCCATCTGGCGGTCTTGCCTTGGAATCCTTGGACTCGGCAGGGCAGGCTCGCAAACTTGAAACTTGAGTTTCCTTACTGTTTCATGGTTTTGGCGGGATGAAGGGGGATGCATTATGCCAATATGCTTTTGGTCAGCCCAGCTGAGACGTGAAACCTTGTCACGATGACCGATGTATGTTGCGTGACAGCTTGTGATGCACAGACTCGTGCAGCAGGAGAAAAAAAAGACAAACAAAACACGGGTAGCTTTTGTACCCCGCAATCTGGGTTGGGGCCTGGGCGCCGGCCACACCAGCAAGGGCTAACAGTCTTTGGCACCTCTTTCAGCAGCGACCCCCGCTCGTGAGGGATCTGCAGGCCGCTTGGCTGCTACTGCAGTTACTGCCTCCCCGCGGGCCAACTCCCTCCTTCGCGCTCGGCCGCCAGCAGCGACGGCCGAGTATGCTGCCTCGCATGACTCCGCCGTGACTCGGTGCCTCGCCACGCTCTTGGGCTATGCGGACGCACTGCTGGCTCCCCAGTCGGAGCGAGCGGCGCGCTTGTCGTTGCGCTTCGGTAGCTTGGGCTTGCGAGGAGCGTGCGCTATTTATCGTGCGCTCGAGACGTATACCCGTGTCCTGAGTGCTGCTGCTGTCGCAAACTGGACCGTGCGCAGCCAGAGTATTCACGGTGCTGCCCACGTCAGACATTGTTGCCGTCCCTGACATTTCCGCGTCCCTGCCTTCCCCCTCCTTTCGGTCCGCGCGCATGCTCCTGCCGCGGCCGATGAATACGGAGATCACCGAGCCGCCTGCTCTCGCATCAAGCGCGCTGCTCCTACAGCGCGCCGTGGCCCGGGTTTGCCAGGAAGCCGGCGCGCGTGTGGGGCGCAACGTCGCCTTGTCGGCCATGTACTTCTTGTCATAAGCACGCCTTTGAGACGCACCTTTCGCATCGATCCCGCGTCTGACGCCTCAGACGCGCCGCCAGCGCGCGGCTGCGCTTTCGAGCCAGGTGATGCCCTGCAGGGATGGCAGCGCCAAGCTGCCGGAGCGTGCGACAAGCGCGCGCGTACGAGACGCATCTTTCTGACCTCACCCTTGCGTCCCGTGCGCTGCTGCTGTTGCAGGCTGGGCCACACTCTGCACGAGCCATCGCCGTCGCGCCCACGCACGAGGCCGTGTCCATTCCGAATGCGCAGTTCCGCGTTCTGCTCCTGCGGCGTCTGCGCCTGCCCCTGCCACTCGCCCCCCGCACGCGCAGCTGTCGTGGCAGGCTCGGCAGCTGTCGTGGCAGGCTCGACGCTTTCGGGGACCACCGTGCCGCGTGCGCTACCAGCGGCGTGCTCGCCGCGCGCGCAGGGCCACTTGAGCGCGCCGTTGCGCGGGTTTGCCGCGAAGCCGGTGCGCGTGTCGCTCCAACGTCGCGCACTGCTGCTCTCGCAAGCAGGACCTCATGCAGCTCGCGTCATCACGGCGTTCCCTACATCTCCACAAGTCGTCATGCCATGCCATCAGCGCACCTCCGCATCCTGCGCTTCCGGCTTTCCCTACCATCATCCCTACCTTGCGTTCCGCGCATATGCTCCTGCCATGGACGCCTTGGACCAGCTCGGTGACCACCTCTCGGTTTCCGCTGGAAAATGCTGTTGCTCGCGTTTCGGGCACGGGCAGTGCGGTCGAGTTGCTTACATGAACATCGATGTTCCGCACGGGACACCCGCCCTGCAGCCGCCGCGCAGGACGCAGCCCGACGCAAACGGCGCAAACCTGCCCGTGCACGGGTGGTCATCATTGGGATCGAAGTTGGACGGCGGTTCTGCATGCTTCAGAACCGGAACAGCTTCCTTCCTGCGCCTCCTGGCGCAGCACCCCGCCGTCGCGGCGTCTCGCGGCGTCGCTGCTATCCTTACCGGTTGCGCACGTAGGCTGGGTGGTCCGGAATGCTCGCTGTGGTTGCGATGCGTGCACAGGCGGCTTCCCGTGTGGGGCAGCCTCCCATGCCAGCGCCAAAACAGTGGTTGGTCGATGTCGGTCGACGAGGACTTTTGCAGGCGGAAAAAGTTGCGGGAGGGGATTGTTTTTCAGCACTTTGTTTCCTTGCAGCTCTGGGTCCGCGGCTAGCATCTGTAGCTGGGCAGCTAAGCAAAGCAGCCAGCTGTCCACGATCATGCACCTCGACGTGCGTGTCCACGCACAGTTGTGTGCATCGGACGCCATCTGTAGCACGGCGCGCAGCTCCTTGTCAATGCATCCCTTGTCAGCCCTTTGACGCGCGAGGGGCTGCCGCAAGCCGGGGCTGCCACCGACCATGTTAGCGCCCTGCGCAATGCTGCGCGCCGCAAGCTGCGCCAAGCTTATCCCGTACTCGATCACCGCCGGCACTGCCTGCCGCCTCGTCGTTTTCCGGCTCGAAGTTTTGGGGCCGCTGGAACGCCTTCTTGCGCGGGCCACGCCGGGCTCGCACAGGTTGCGTGGGTCTTCGGTGGAATGGCATCATTTCCGCCGCTGCGCAAAACGCGCTTGCGGCGCCATTCCTCCCCTGTGCTGCTGGCCCACCCTTGCGCCCGCACGAGTTCCTTGCTGACGCTCGCTGGAGCGAGGCCCCGGCGCCGACGAATTTCGCGCCAATATGCGCCAATTGAAGCCCGGCCTACTTTGACAGCAGGGTAGCGGCGGCTTCCCTTACACCGCCAGACTCAAGAAAAGTACCAAAGAGCATTCTGTTCAGGCCAGCACAAAAATCAACCCCACAGTCTCCTTAGAGTGCACCCAGAGCGTCCCCGGAGTGCCCAGCCCCGTAGTCTCCCGTGCCCAACCCCAGAGTTTCCCTCGAGTGCCCAACCCAGAGTGTCCCCAAAGTGCCCAGCCCAGAGTCTTGTTGGAGTGCCCAACCCCAGAGTGTCCCCGGAGTGCCCTACCCCAGACTCTCCCTGGAGTGCCCAACCCGGAGTCCAGAGTGTCACCAGTCTCGTGCCCAACCTCAGAGTGTCCCCGGAGTGCGTTAGTGGCTACTGCGTGTTGTTTTGGCATCGGGTTTGGCCCAAGAGATCCGTGTGAGCCCTCCCAACACGGCCACCGACTCTTCCATCCTTGCCCAGAAACCCTCCAACTCGGAATTGTCAATTAGGCCTAGTTGACGAATTGTTTTGTGCCACTTCTTCTCCGTCCCAATTCCCCAACTTGGCCGTAGATTCGTCGACTAAGTCTAGGCCCTCAACTCCCCAACTTGGCCACAAATTCGTCAACTAAGTTTAGTTGACGAACTTGGTGTTCTTCTCCATCCCTCCCCCAGGACCACCCCAAGCCCCCAACTTGATCGCTCCCCAACTCCCCAACTTGGGCACAGATTCGTCAACGAAGTTTAATTAACGAATTTGGTGCTAATTCCTCTCCATCCTTCCCCCCCCCCAAACTTGGCCACTGACGAATCTAAGTGCAATTTCCTCTTCATTCCTCCCCTAGGAACCCCCACCTAGACCACTCCATTCCCACCAACTCCTTAATTTGGCCACAGACATAGACTCGTCAGTTAAATTTAGTTGACGAATTTGGTGCCGAGTCTTTGCCCCGGGCCTCCGAAGGGGGCCCGCGGACCAGACCGTCACTGCGGCAAACGCAAAACGACAAACGAAAATTGTGGTCAACCAACCTGGAAGCCGGTGATTCGGGCAACTGCAAGCCGCGGATTCGGAAACGGCTGATTCGGAAACTGAATCTGAAAGCAGGCTTGACATGTTATCAACCCCCCCCGCTCCCAGCGCACCCCCCCCCGGCCCCCAGCCCCCCCCCTCCCCCCGAATCTGATCGCGGTTTTCCAGAATCGCGTGTTTTCACGGTTTCTTTTTTCGAATCAGGTTTTTCCTGTTTCCGTTTCCGAATCTGCTGCTGACCGATCGGGTGGTTGTTCTGCGTCGCTTGGCTTCAGGCCGCAGGATTGTAAGAAGACTCTGGGGTTGGGCACTCCACGGATGAGCGAGGAGTAGACCGCGAGGAGCAGATTGAGATTAAAATCTAACAACCCCGGTAGGGAAAAACAAGCTGTGTGCGCACACGCCGGCGGCTAGACGCCTTAGATTTCCCAGAAAAACACAATACTTCCGCAGGCTCCCGTTCCCCGGGGGTCTGACATGTAGGCTTGCGGTAGCTCCGCAGAGCAAATTCAGACCCTGTTTTGGGATCTGAAATCTGTTCCGAGAGAGAGACCCCGCCGTATTTGACGGGATTTCACTACGCAATTTACTTCCATGTCGGTGTTGTTTTGCTGCTTTTGCGCAACGAGCCACCGACACTCAAATTCACTTACCGCCCAGCATACCGCGCGCACCCGGCTGCCAAATTGCGGTGATACGCGGTGATACTGGTTAGGGTTAGGTTGAGGCTGGCCGGCGCTCACCACCTCATCAGGATGCATAAAAGGCATGTTACTGTAGGGCTTTGTATGCCCTCATACGCGGACCCATGGTCAGAGGCATGTGCCTTTTCGGGTGTTTCGGCTGTCCGCTGTTGTTTCCATGCTCTGGCAGCTTTTCGAGGATTTATATTGATCGGCGAAAACATGATGAGTTCAACGAACTCCTGCAGGACACTTACCGCCCGTTGGCTGGATTTTGGTGATTATTTGCTTTTGTGAACTGGCCGAGTATACTGCGTGCATTCAAGGATGTCAATTTCAGACTCATGATTTGAGTGGTCACGTTGCGTTCTTGGTTTTTTTGCAAATCCCAGATCAAGGTGCGAAAGCGACGCAAGACAGGCAACTCTTTTGCATGCATGGTTCCAATGGCTGGCTATTTGCCACGACACGTCTAGTTTCCTGTGGCAAGATGACAAACACGCAAACATACTGATGTGTTAAACGCAACATTTGTTGCTGAGGCCCTGCCCACGTCGCACTTGCCCAAAAACGCCTGGAGGCCAGCCAGACTCAAGCGAACACGAGGATGCACTGCGCTTGTGTCGACTGAAAGTCGACGTTCGGTTAAAATTTAGCATTTGCTAGCTGCTACATGTTGCTACTACCTCAAGGAGGTTTATCCCGAGATGCGCTTGGCCAGGATGCCCTTGTGTACAGCCTGGCGCAACCCCTGGCATGCCAACAGGCTTCAAGGCGGGCCATGGGGCAAAGCATCGGGCAGTTCTCATGCGATGTGCCTGACTCGCGCGTCCCCTGAGGTACAGACTTGGAATGTAATGACCCTTACTTGTGGTGAGGAATTGCGGGATCAAAGTTACAAAAGCTAAATGAAGCAGGACCACTAGTGCTAGGCGGAAACCATGCGACAGCAAGGTCCGGAGAGTTGTCCGCGTCGAAGACTCTGAAATGTGGGGTCGGTATGTGGACAAGCGCCGCGAGCTTGGAGATTGGTACATGGTGTCAGCATCACGGTTCATTTTTTTGTTTGCAAATTTGTTTTGGGATGAATTAGGTGAGAGCATTGCCCGGCAACGAGCAGCAGCATTTCGGCCGCAACACCCTAAGGGGGCAGCTTGCACTGCATAGCAGCCAACCCTGAGACAGGAAATGCCAATAGAGCAGTTGCAGCCTCCGGCGGTCTCGAACGAAGTTGCACAGAAACATAGTTGCTCGGCATGTTTTACTGGTTTTTGTGGGTACGGTTCGTTTCCATTGACGTGGCAACCTCAGAGGGCGGTTTGGTTTTTCCATGTTTTTCCTTAATTTCTTCGTGCTTAAGGTTTAAAGTTGAGGGTTTCGGAGAAAGGGCTTGACGCAGCCTGTCCCGACCTTGAATCCTGCAAATTCACTTCCTTGGTGTATCTTGGTAGGTTCCCCAAAACTTCGATGTGTTTGAAGGGGGGCCTTTCAGGGCACGGTAGAGGGGCACCTAATATTTGGACACTTGTCAAAACGGTCTCCAGGTCAGACTTTTGAGCCGTTGGACCTTCAGCATCTTGGCTTTCCTGGCCTCCTTGCTGGGCTTTTTCTTTGGCAAGCGCAGAAATCCGGGGGTTCTGAACAGGAACAAGTAAATTTTGTAATACGAATGGCGCACAAGACAAAAGACGTAATGCATGCGCCCTTAAGAGTATTCTACAGGGTCAATCCCGTAAAGTGAGTGAATCTAATGTGAAGGCGGGCTTCCTTAGAATCTTCACAAGCCCGCCTGTAATGAGATTGACTCCTTGGTCATGCGTGTTGGCATTCAAAAGCCCAGGTTTGGAGCAGGAACATGCGATTCCAAGGGTGCGAACAGTTTTTGTATATTGTTTTTTTTTTTTTTTTTGGGGGGGGGGGGAGGTGTGCAGGTGGTCACATGGTTTTGCTCTTGGTAGGGGTTCTTCTTGAGTTTTCTCCTGCAGCTGACCCTAAGACCCCCCCTCATAGAAGTAAAGGCATCTGCACGGATTTAGAAGCAGTTATGAGTTCGTCGCGGGTTCTTTCCCCTTAATTATAATCTCATCGGGGTTATAACATGCGGTGCTTAAAGCCTCTCTGAAAGACATCTGATAATAGGGCGTTTGCCTACAGCATTACAGGGCGAAACAGGCTTGTTGGGCCATTATGCATGTAATTACATAAAATAGGGCTTTGTGCAGCATATGAAAAGACTCATTTCGCCGCGTGCGTGAATCCGGCCCTTGAGACCACGTCAACGCCTAGTCTGGACAGCGCTCGTCTTTGCATGAGTCTTACCGCAAGCGGCGGTACATGCACGCACCTTCAATGACATGTTAAAGAGGTTTGTTCCGACATAAGATGACTTCGCGCATTTCCTTGCAAGTCCGTTTACTATGGAGCGAAGGAGCATCCAAGACACCGGAAGATAAGGCTTTTACAGCTGCCAACTTGGAACCAGTGGATGAAGAGAATTAACCGCATCAACAACTCTCATTAATACAGGTGTTTTAGGATCATTTGTAGCACTCATTGTATTCATTCGCTGACTTTTTTGCTGCGTCCAAAAAGTTGAAAATATGGCAATAGAAAAGACTAATCGAACGATACCACAAGACACGCAAGTTGCCCAATAAACGAAATGAAGGGCAATTTGAGCTTTTACGACTGGACCATGAGGTAGAAACTGGAGGCTATTAACCCAACTCACGGATCGCTTCTAAGGTTGCCTTAACTCGACCCGCTTGGCAAGTGTCTGGCATTTGTCCATGCCCTGCTAGCTCTCGGTGGCCCATGTTCCTATATCTAAATGTTGGTCATAGGATTCAGATGGCTTGTTGCGAGCCCCATTCCATGTGTTGCAGGAGGCTTGTGCGTTTTGGGATTCTGATTTGTACTGGCTGGGGTTGAAACGACCTTCATGGGGGTTAACTTCTGTGACGTGACCGGTCCCCGGTGAGCCGGGTGCTGGAGAAGCCATTTTGCCGCAAGAAAGGGAAAGCTTCGGACAGGGAGTTTCGCATCATTTCATGTCAAGGTTTTGTGTGCAGGCCTTTGCGATCGGGAACGTGTGCCCTGGTGCATATACTGTGTTGGTGCGAAAGGTTAAACGAGATGTACCTCTGGCACGGCACGAACGTCCGCTCAGCACTCTCCATTGCGCAGAACGTTCCGTGGCTATCTTGCCTCCATAGCCATCATAGATCACCGTGTCGTGCGAAATTTTGCCGCCGCCCCAAGGATTTTCGCATCGACCTTGCCGGCAGCAGCACAGGTGAAACAGCCAGGGAAAGGGTCATTTACAGGTGGTGGCATGGTCTGCCTATCTGCATGTACCGACTATGTGCATATTCTACTGCAAATCATATAAGTCCTGTGAACGAGGCTCGTCCGTGAAGCGTTTTCTAAGCTAGACTTGCAGCGTGTAGAAGCTCGACCCTTGCGCATGCTTCCTCAGATCCGGCCCAGACTCTGACACACGGGCAATGAGTTTGAATATAGTCCCACAACGCCAAAAGGCACCATGTACGGACTGGGTGCCTACTTCGCAGAGCAGCTTTCCTGCAACATCCTGCAACCATGGCCAAAAATCAGAACCCAAGGACTTGAGACTGGAAACTTGAGTTGTAGCACTGTAACCCAATCGAGCAGCAAAGGCACTGCACCAAAGCAGATGAGTATGCGAGTGATGAGCCTGGTGGCTACTACGACGAAGTGCCTCTGCTCAAGTAAGCGCACTCGCCCCACTCAACCAGCTCGGCTACGGACAACCCATGCCACTGCATCCCCTCGTCGCCTCAGCTGAACTGATCAGGTTTACGCGCTGCTGCTTTGCCGGGTGTGCCTAGGAAAGCTGCTGAGCTGCAGTTGTCCGATGGGTCCTGGAGATGCTGTTTCCCACGCTCCGACACTGCCATGTGTAGCACAAGATCGTGCGATTTGAGTAACGGGGGATTGCAAGCATGAAGTTGCACCTGGTCGTCAGTCCAGCTTCTTCATGCTTCGCCGCTGTCCACCGAGGTTTTACTATACGAAGGCCAGTCTCTTAGAACTGGACGGTTTGGTTGTTTGATTCTTTATGGCCAGGAGATTGGGGGACACCTCCTCGGAGTTGTCACAGTCATGTCTCCATCCTTCGTATTCATGCATCCATTCAGGAAAGCCACTCGAGTGTTTCACTTCTCCTTGGCTTCATGCTCCGGTACTTGCAAAATGGAAGAAGTGCCGTGAAGCCTAGGATTCCGAGATGTAGGGGCACGGGCACCCACACACAGTTGAGAGTGCCATTGGTAGGCTCTTAGCTTAAGCTGCTCTAGAGTTATTTTCGGGCAGCAGGGTCGTGGGAGCATCTCTCATTACTGCTGTAGGCAGCAGGAGGGCCACGGATGTACCCTTCAGCCCCCTTCCCCCATGCATTGGCCGGTGGGTTGAGGGGAGACGGGGATCGAAGGGAGGTGGGGGTGTGGACACACGGACAGCCTGCTGCAGCCCGAAAAGATCTGAAGCTTCCGTCTGGTTCCACTCATGCCCGCAGGCTTTCGATGCCCTGCCACCCCAGGGCCCTGCCAGATTCGCTTGCCTCGAGGTGCGGGATACCGAAGCTGGATCACATGTGCGGAGCGGCAGCTTCGACAGCACCGTCGGGGATCGGCTGACGAGTGCAGCCCCTCGACAAAGGCCAAAACACAGCCAAGGGCAAGCACCACAGCTTGGAGTCGGTAGTAGTTCCCCTGGCAACCGAGGATACATTCCGGGAGTTCGTGTTGTACAACTCTGACGACGCTCGTTAGAGCGTGGTGGCAAGATTTTGCATTTGTTGAGTTTTCATATCCGGGTCAAGCACCGTTGGCAGCTGGATCTGCAACAACTTCGGAAAAGCCATGACGAAAGTTTGAGACTCATGACCAACCATTCTACGGAGGCCATCTATCCCGAGTACGTCGTCCTGTACACGCGGGTCTTTGCTTCAGATCCCCCAAGCAAGGTTGCAAGGCGCGCCTCCAAGTACTAGCGGCCCATAGAATGGCATCCCACAGCCGACACCGTACACCAGGAATCTCCCAAGCAGCTTCAGATCTTACTTGTCACGCTGGGAGGGCATGAATGTGGAGAGCAATGTCTGGAATCGGGGCATTCAAGTTGTTATGGTGTCTGTGGCTGTTACGTGTGACGGTTCGTCAGGCTCACCGCAGATCTGTATCACTTGCAGCTGCCTGTATACTGGGCCAACTGCCCCTTTGTTTGAAATTGGAGCTGCTGATCCATTAGCAACTAGTCCCGGCGATTCAGGGATGGTGAACCCACTGCTTTGACAAACGCGTGCTCCAGCAGATGGGGCTTGTTGACACATGCAGCTAAATGCTTCAGAGCGTGGCGATTCTCTCTCGGGCTTCTGATGCTATGACCAGCCAAGGTCACAAAGACCCTGCTCGCGAGCCATTTCATGAACCCTGGTTTCTCTAACATTCCGATGTCGTGTTCCCATGTCCGGCCCCCAAGCCGCACCCCCATTGCTTCAATGGTCTGACAAGCAGGGATCCCAAACCGTACAAGCCTGGAGATGCTTGTTTTTTGGGGTGTCAAGATGTTTTGAATGGTTGTTGCTTTCCTCCACTCAAAGAGTGGAATCAATCCTCTGTGACGCACATTCAAGGACCAGTTCTTGGTCGCACAGTACACAGAAGCTTGGCCGGACTGCCGGAAATCGGTTCACGTCGTGTCTGTTGGAATACTGCATTACGCCGTTACATGGCGAAGTTGGGGCAAAAGATCGTTGGATGCTCACACGATACATTTGACCCGATAGTTGAGCTGGAAAGGTCCTTCTGCTTCAGGAGAAGCTTGGCCACATCTTGCTGCCTATTTAGTCGTTATCAGCTGCGCCCGGTTGATGTTGTAGTCAGTTCCTCCCGGAATGCGAGGTTGGCGACCGCGTGCTTCAAGGGCAAGACGGGCACAGTTGAAATCGTTCGTGCCAAGCGTGTCGAGCGGCTGAGCTTGAACCTGGTGGGACCTGAAGCCTTCGGCAACTTGCACAGAGCAGCCACAAGTCTTGCAACATGTAGTGCAGTGATGGGCGTGCGGCTTGCGTTGGAACTGTTAAGCCTAGGCGTTCTTGTAGGAGTGCGCGGATGAGCCTCCTTTCCTAGTCGCCTCAGCTTTCATGACCACAGCCCTGTCGCCAGAAGTTCGACATCACGGGGTGGTGGGCGGGGGGGGGGGGGCCGAGAACGCACAGCACACAACCATATGGTATATGGGGTCCCCATTTCAGGGACCATGTAACTCACGAATGTAAGACATGGGCTTTCCGGCAAAATTTCTTGACATCATTGGAGGCACAAGCATGTTGGCCAAACCGACTAGCCTAGGCTGCTCCAAGGATGGTCGCGTTTTTGCACCTCAAAGACCTTTCAGACCTATGTCTGGCGAGAAGAACGGCTGCCGGCAAGCGATAAACAGCGATAGCATGAAACAAAGCGGAACAGAAGGCTGAAGAGACTGAGTGCATGCCATGAAAAGGGTGCAGCGAACTG
This sequence comes from Symbiodinium natans, assembly GCA_905221605.1. NCBI lineage: Eukaryota > Dinophyceae > Suessiales > Symbiodiniaceae > Symbiodinium > Symbiodinium natans. The sequence continues at coordinate 94,509 of CAJNDS010000526.1, forward strand.
AATAAATACACGCTTGAAGCGCGCGAAAGAATGAACGAAAGAGTTGTTGTCATGTGGGGGGGTGGTCAGGAACCCGGCCCGCTTCCCCTTCGGCAAAACCCCAACTCGTGCGGCTCCCAATTCCTACGACCATGTTAAAAGCACAAACCCAGGAACTCAGTAACCTGGCAGAAATATGTCGCGTACAAGAAGCCGCTAAGCTGCAATGGACGGACATATCGAGGCCTCATCCCTTCCAATGTGCTGTTCGTGGTACAGTCTGTGGAGCACTTTGCATCCCAAGGAAATTGCAACAACAGATGCAAGGGCTGCCAGGGCCTTGGCAATTCCGAAGGACATTTTGGTTGTCTAAACGAGCATTCAATGTTAACGTTGCGAACGTTGCGAGTGGACTTTTACATTGAGAACCGATGGCACAATGATGGGGAGGATCTGTTGCTGATTTCCATTCTGAAACTGCAGGGCGGTTGACAGACCTGAGCGGCCGTTCCTGACAGCTCGCGACCTGGATAGCACACATGGCTTCTTGGCATGAGCTGGCTCTGTTTGTGCCTTAGTGTTCTAGTTGTCAGAAAGTCTCTCGTAAGCGTTCCTTCCCCAAGCGAGCTGCAAGAAGCTTGAGGACTTGGATCTACAGAGGGCCTCGTGCTTTAGGACCCTCCTCTACTCAAGAATCATGGGCTTTGTGTGTATTCTACCTTGGGGCCCCCAATATAGACTTCTCGGGGTCCTTGAAAAATTAACACCCTTTGAAGGAACTTAACTAGAGCTGTGGGCGTGGATCCCTGCCCAAGATTCGTCGTGTAACCTGGGATTTACCTGGGAGACACCTCCCCGTGCCTTCCCGAGGAGGGGAGATTCTGACGTTCAGCTTCCTCAACAGCCGGGACTCCACCGAAGAGTGCGTGCTGTCCTGAGCATTCGCGCGCAAAGTTCCGCCTTGGCCACTCCTTAAACGTTACGTACCACACGGCAATGGTTTTCACTTGTTTTCATTTCATTTTGCCGCCAATTATTTTTGCTGGTGTGCATGTTTTTTGTGGCCAGCGACTAAGCACTGTTCGGTTTGCTGCATGTCGCAATGGAAGAGCGGCTGTTTCTGCCTGTTCTTCCCGTACGTGGGGTTTGGGGTTTGGGGTTTAGGGTTTAGGGTTTAGGGCCTTCAGAGGTGTCCATCACGAACTTGGAGGAGCCATTGAACGAGCACCTGCTCTGGCCACTTTGCAGCAGAGTTCGACATATATTGGGCATGACGATGGGCAGTCCGGCGCCGGCGCTATGTGTGTTGCACCAATGAAATCGGCAATTTAGGGTTTGGGGTTTGGGGTTTGGGGTTTGGGGTTTGGGGTTTAGGGTTTAGCTCACCTGTTGTTTTTGTTGTGTGCATCTGGCTTCAAGGCACGGCACTTCCAAAGAAGCTGCCGAGAAGATCGCCGAGAGCGACTTCAAGATTCCCGTTGGGCGACTTGTTCTGAGACCGCTCCCGGGGACCAAGGATCAGAGCAAGGAGCTTCAGAGTTTAGGGTTTCAGGTTTAGGGGCTCAGGGGGGTTTAGGGTTTCGGGTTTAAGGTTTATGGTTTACGGCCAGTCCTCAAACCCAGTTGCAAAAAGGGTTTAGGGTTTAGGGTTTAGGGTTTAGTGAGCTCGAAGACAGCAGGATATTGCCCGGAGTTTCATCTTACAGCTGCTGTGGCCCCTCTACAAGGAGCCACAGGCAGCCTCGAGTACCAAGGAAAGACATGAAGCACGCAGCCCGCTTTGGAAACGGCGCCTATCTAGCTGAGGACTTGGAGAAGGCTGGGCATGCTGTTTAGGGTTTAGGGTTTAGGGTTTAGGGTTTAGGGTTTGCGACTGTGACACTTCCAAATTCCAAGCCAGGGGTAGAGCAAAGGAGTGAACCTGACGAGATTTTGACTAGCAAATACTCCTCCAGAGATGTGCGCGAACATGGGAACCTTAGTTCACCACTCTAGATTTGAAGTGTCCGGCAACGCCCCATCTGTTTGACAAATGTTGTCGTGCTGGCCTCCCAATTTATGGGGGGCAAACAGATAATTGAGGAGGGTTTGAGCGTTTAAAGGGGGCTCGAGAGGTTTGCTGTTGAAAGGGTAGGCACAAGGACGAATCTTCCGCAATCTGCATCTGCACATTGCTGCACTTGGTGTTGTATGGGGTGTTTCCGGTGTTTTGTTTCTTGAGATCAGGGGAGTATTGAGTTCCGGGAAGTGGATATCATTGTTGCTAAACCCTAAACCCTAAATGGCACGGTCAAGTCAAGGAGGGCCAAAAGGAGGCCTGGGATGTTCCCCTATTATACTAACGGTCCTTTGTTGGGGATTATTAGGGATTATAGTACCCCCGATTGTGTTCCCCTCGGGGGCTGTTGTTGCTGTGAGCGGTTTCGCGCGGGAGGCTTGAACGCTCCGAGGATGGAGATGGAGGGGGTGGTTCAACCTTTGCTTGAAGCCTTCCTCAGAGTTTGTCCTTCAATGCTCGTTTCTCTCTAGATTGATGTCTTTCTCGTGTCTGGCATTCGATGAAAAGCGATAGTGCAATCGGGCGTTGCTTGGACATGGAATAGAAGCCTGCTGCTGCAGTCCCTCACCTACGCGGAGCCCACAAGTGATGGCAACCGCGTTGCGTCTTGGCGAACTTAAAGAGTTAGGGGCGGCGGGCATTGGACACTTGACCACTAGAACACACAGGTGCCAGCCTGAAACCGACGGCTTTATTTTGCAGAGGTCCTCCTTTGCAGAACGCTCTGTGGCGATTTCTACTACACAGAGAGCCACACAGAAATCAATGCTGCGCAGAAACGCGCCTTGGTTGGGATCGTGTATCATGTGCGTACGCCTTGGACCTGCCAACTGCTGCTATTTCACATGCTATGGGGCTTATGAGCACTTGGGCAGTGCTAGTACACTGCCGAAGGTTGCGGTAGTAGCCTGGTGGTCTGATTTTGCCTTGTCTCCATTGAAAAAAGTTGACGGTCTGCTACTCCCGGGTCTGACTGCTCTGCTTTGCGGTTTGTGATGGTGCTTTGAACTGCTTACCGGATGAGTTGCCAGGGCACGAATGCGTGTTGGTTTCTTCCGAGGCAAACTAGCTCATGCAATCCATGTTTGAGCCCTTGTCGCCCACGAACACCTTTGACCTGCGCTTGACATGGCTTGTTGAGAAGTTGACAGCGCAGTCTTCTTGATGTTTCAGTCTTCAAAACATGTCAAGACCAGTAGTTGTAGTCAGAGCTGATGTATCAACAGTCGCCATCACATCGCAACAGCATATCTCCAAGAGAACGGCCTGAAGATAAACTGCTTGGAGTCATGCGCCCAGGTGAAGCTCAGAGCAAGCACTCAGTCCTGGCCAATCCTCTGGGCACCTCCCCACACACAGATGGGCACCTCTAGGAAGTGTCGTTTGGTTTGGGCCTGCACTGGCGTTAGCGAGAAGCTCTTCACGACTGATCGCACGCTATGCATTGTGAGTTTGAGTTGTCCTTTGGGGTCTGTCAGAGCAAGGCCATCAATCAACAACCTCCACAAATGCTTGTGTCATTGGAGTAATGCGGGCGTGCGCCTCCTGACATCACGTCCTCTGTTGGTAGAGCTGGTAGTGCGTGCCGAGCTCCATCTGCCATCTCAGGGCAAGGGCCGCGAGAGTTCATTGTGCCGAGTTCGGACCAGGTGTACCCCGACGCTGCGCAAGCAATGGCTTGACATAAGTGTCGCACAAAACGCCTTGTGGTTCAATACGCCATCCCTCGTATTCTACTAGACCTTGCCACCCTTGCTGCAAAAAGGAGTTCATTCTGGAACTCAAAGTGACAGACTGGGAGCCACCTCCTCCCGCACCAACGGCCAGCAAGAGCAAAGCCATGGTCAGAGGATTGCAGGGTTTAGGGTTTAGGGTTTAGGGTTTAGGGTTGCCAGGCATCGGTCGAGTGGTAGTGTTTGTGATTTAAAGGTGAGGGGGAGCTGGCCATGAAATTGCAGCTGCCACAGTGGACCCGGCTGTACTTAAAAGCATGTTTCAATACATGTTTCAATACTTGCGGCAGGGCAGAGGCCAAACTTTCCCGTGTTCCACATAAGGAAGTTAGCCAACGTCCTCGTGCCTTCCTGATGTTGTGGCAATGCCCAGGCTCTTGCCTTTGAGTGCAATGCCACATGCCTTGTGTATTCGAGGCAAGGATGCAGACGACGAAGTTGCAGGTCAATGTTCCTGCAGGCATGGCGGAGGGGCCTGCCTGCAGCCATCCCCAGGACCTCCAAGCCTGTGCCACAGAAGGCTTCTCCAGCTCCATCTTCCCACTGCACGCCAGCCATTTACAGACTCCCCTTAGATTTGCCCAGGGTCAAGTCAACAAATGTCTAGCTTTTGCATCTGCATCATAAGACCAGAGCCGTTGTCCAAAGGCGTCGGGCCAGGCAGTTTGATCACGGTGCAGGCCGCAGCCTAAGGTGGGCAAGGATACGATGAGTAGAAGAGGTCTCCGTGCGTCGCGTCAAGCGTACCCAGCACGCCTAGGCCCCTGATGGCCGCCAAATCCAAGTCATGCTGCCGGCAGGTGCAGTGCCTGGGGTCACGCTCCATGGCTTTGCCCAGTTTGCCTTATCCCAGGCTCCAGTTGCTAGTTGGAGTTGAGTTGAAAGCTGAAGCGACTAAACCTGAACCTGCGCTCTCAAAACAACTCACTTTGTCAGCTGTTCCAAGCTTGGATAAACGCCGGCAAGCGTTTGACATCCCGTTTTAAGGATTGAGATCGAAGTTTAAGCTGCTGGAACCCTTCCTGGGAGCTGGCTGACCATGCACCTTGGAGTTTTGTAAGGTGCTCGAGTCTGCTAGAGGTGGCGTGTTTACGGTGGATGGACCAGGCACCCGATGTGGGATACGTAGGTCACGCGCGATGTAAATCGAGAGCTTCTGCGCGCTCTCGCAGCGGACAGCATGCCAAAGTCTGTCGAGGGTCATCAAGAGTCCAAGAGCAGCTCATGTAGGTCCCACCATTACTTGTTCGGCAGTTGAACAGAGGCCTCTACAGCCTGGTGTTGCATGGAACCAGCCAGGGGCCTGAGGCCATGGGCAGTGGAAGGCTTTGGTTCTTCTTGGGCGCAAATCCCTTTATGGGCGTGTGGCTTGTGATGCGGTTGGGCTTGTAGCTAGGACCGCACAGCACAACTGCTGTCTGACACCTTCCATCGCAGGATTGCACTGGTGACATGTCCCTGATCGCCAGCTGCCGAAGTGCAGAGTGATCGGCTTCCAGGGGTTGAACCGACGTTCCATTCGCGCGACGAACGGGATCTCCGACTGAAAAGAAGTGTGAAGTCCATTCGTCCAGATCGAATTTTACCAGGCTGCAGGACTTCAAGTCTCAGAGAAACAAGTGGCGAATGATCATGCTACAGGGCTTTTGCTGCTGCACGTGCTCTTGCTCTACGGCTATCTACCGTGGTTGGACGATTCTCGCTCAACTATGACGGCCCTGAGCCAATTCCAGATCTGTGCATCGCGTCCCAGACGCAAGTCGGATTCCCTGGACATTCCGAAAAGGATGGGGATGTACCTGATTCACCTGACATTCTGAAAGTGGGACCTGCTGAGGTGCCGCACATTCCGTAGCCTTGGGCTCAAGCCGACGCAGCAAACGGAGGGGCCAAGCAGAAGTGGTGGCATTTTTTCTAGGGCCAGATCAGGCTACAAGGCTGAAACTACCCGCAGAAAGTAGTATTTTTGTCTTGGGGAAGACTTGGGGCCCTCCGCCTCAGAGGGGCAGCATGGAAGTGGTGCCATGGAGCCCACAAGGCCTGAGTCGACCCCAAGCTGTGAGGGAGCTCAGAGCTGTGGGCTCCAGGATCCAGGCGCTGAGGGAAGCTGAGACATGCACTTGCCCCTACCCCCTTTCATGACAGCAATCATGAGAAGCAGAGTACTGGTTAACAAGGAGAATAATACAACAATAAATTATTTATATATATATATAGATAGATATTAAAACCAGTGAATGTAGTGAGCGAACTAATGAGGGCAGAAATATACTGGTCAAATGCTCATTAAGTTCGTGTAGTTCGTGCGTAAGTTTACACATGCATGACTTTAGCAGGCTCAAGAGACCCCTGAATAGTAACAAAACAATACGGGGGGCCTTTGCCCCACGAAATGAAGATCACTTCGTGCAGGAATAATATTATGATTGGTGCACAAAAGAACCCTTAAACTTAGCTTGTCGTATGACTTGCAGGGTTCCTTTGGCCCCTGCAAATAAGCTAATCTCGCCATATTTTTAGTTTAGAGCGTACACGCGCAAACTTTAAATGCGATAAATAATAAAAGTGCTGAACTATGCAGGGCGCCCCTGTTTACTGGGGTTCGTTTTCCTTTTCGATCACGCCTGCATCTCACATCTTGGGTTTCATGCTACACAACTCTATCATTAAAGGAGTGAAAAGAACGCACCCTCGAATCTTCCTTAGCGGCCGTATTGTGGAGAGGTTTTCATTGGCTTACCAAACGACCCCTGTCCGAGACAATTGAGTAAGGGGAGGAACTGCTGCTTGCATTCTCCAGGCTACCCGCCCACGCCAACATGCGCACTGCGGCGCAGCACCTGCACTCTGCGCAGCGCTGGCCCTTCAAATCGGCGCCCAGCTCATCACGTGACATCACATGTCATGTGCCCGTTGTGCTTTCGTGCTTACCAAGTGAGTGCTGCTTGGCTCCCAGCAGCTTTGGATTTCCAAAGTCGTGCTTTGAAACTAGACCCAAGCTCGCAGCAGAGTCACAGTCACAGGGCGCGACAACCAGAATTCATGCGTGGTGAGGGCAGACTCCAAATGGCTTGAGGCTTCCTGGAAGAGGTTGTGCCGCGTGTGTTGAGGCAGGATTGTAGAGGCACGCGGCTGTCAATTGCGATATATTGTATATTTCACTAGGTCACTTATGCTGAAACCCAATTTAAGATATCAAAAAAAGATTCTTCTATGACATCATAATATACTATTCCTTAAACCAAGCGCTGAGGTGGCAAACAGCAAAGACCATCTCGTGCTTGCATCGCCCGATCTTCCATGCAGGCTGGGCTCCGGATTCTAGAAGGCCGGTTCTCCTAATCTTCGGCCCCTGTTGTGGTGCCTTATATCTCAAGGCCCGAAGTTTGCTACGGTAGAAACCCCAAACTGGGATCCTGATGTAGAAAACCCCGCAGATACAAGCCATTACAGTTCCACTGCGAAGCCCTTTGGCATGCCGGCACGTCAGGGTTTGAGCAACATTCTTTTGGTTCTTTACGCGTGCAGCGCGTTGCGCACCAAAGGCGGGGCCATTGCTTTGCGAGGAGCCAACTCCTTGAACCCCGAACATCCCGGTACCCTCCCAAGGACTTTAAAAAGGACCTCAAACTGTATAAGGGCGCGTAAGTTGATCCAAGAATTCCAAGAGCTGCCCTGTCTAAGGACTCAAAAAGGACCTCAAACTGTATAAGCTAGCAGCTAAGTTCATCTAAGAGCCAAGAATTCTGCGCAGGGCCCCTTGGAGCGGCATCTCTGGGAAGCCGGCAGCTTCGCCTAAGCTTAAGCTGTGCACCAGGTGCCGCCCATGGCGAAGTAAAGGTCCGCAAAAATATAGTGGGTATGTGATGGGGTCCCCCTTTTGAGGGAGAATCTAGCCTGAGACCTACTCAGGCAATTCGTATGACCTGCTGGAAGTGCATCTTGGGAGCAATGAGTTTAGCCCACTTTTGTTCAACTGTTCGGCGCAAGCCTAGCTGCACAGCTCAGCTCCAAACTCGCTCATGACTTGCCTCTTCATGCCTTGTCCATATCTCCTGGGGTCATACAGCAAAATCCTTTCTGTCTCCTGCAGATGAGGACAGTACGGCAAGGAGAGCACACGATCAAGCTCAAGCGCTACGCCGCATCTTGGATGAAGTCCACGACATAGCACTGCGCCATTGCTCGCCCCAACAGCTCGGATTGGTTTACAGCCAACACTTTGTTGTTGAAGCTGGCCCTTTTTGATATGGACCATGGTTGCTCTCGTTTGAGAAACGGCCGTTCTCTATCATGCCTGCATCGTTTTTTGGGGGCCGGATTCAGCGTGCCAGGATCAAACCCTCAATCTCCCTGCAGACTTTGGGCTTAACATAGGAGTCGTGCGACTCCTTGTGGGGATCGGCTGCCTCACCTTCGTAAGGACAGGCAAGCTAGACAAGCAAACAGCAACTTCAAAGATGCGTTTTGTAGTGTGTGCCGGTATTCGCCCCCTTCGAACGGTTCACTCTCTTGGTGGACGTTCATGCCAATTGGCAAACATCCTTAGGCAGCTTTGCTTGGCCTGAGGCGCGTTTCTACGCTCTGCAAACGGGAGAGTGTGCCATGCATTCGCGCAAGGTACGAAATTTCGATTTGTGTGGACTCACGTCACCCCTCCATTTTGCAATCGTAAGCTGCCGACGTCCGACTATCAGCCTGAGCGAGTGCAATTTTTCGTCTTTTTTTAGCACGTGCAGTCGCTTGAGGAACAAGGCAGATCCGGCAAAGCAGCTGTTCTCATCCTTCATGACGGGCCAGGATTGCCTTCCCGGCCGCTTAGCTGTCTTAGGCCCCTTGACATGCTAGCCTCTAGTTGACCCGAGCGATCTGCTGAGCAACTTCATGTGGCCGTGGCCATGCGGTTATTTGCACAGAACTTCGCTGAGATGTCATTGAACTGGGACTACATCACTCTCATGTGCTTTCGCAAGTTTGGTCGGTGAGGTATTTGGAGCCCCTGGCAGCTAGACTCTGTGCCGGCAGAATCTGCTTCATGTGCCTCAGATGAAAAGGCTTGTCGCCCTGTTCGGCTACCCAAAGGTTTGGCAAGGTATCCAGGGACATCCAGCAGGCCTCTCAACGTACATACGCAATGCCGGATCTGCATGTTGGAGCAACTTGCACACTTCCCGTGAAGAATGGCTGGCTTCTTGAACTTGGCTTTGACAAAGAATGGCCTTCAAGTCACTGCAACTCGCGGACTGTTCTAGACTTCTAAGCCGAGTAAGGAGGAAGTGTGGGGGTTTGCATGGATCCAAAGGGCCGAAATTGCAAGGTACGACCAGTTGGGCTGTGGCATCTCTGCAGCGAATGGCAGCCTCAGCGAGGAGGACCTTTCCAGCATGGCAGAGCATCGCCAGCTTCGCTAAATCAGAGTGGGTTAATTTCGACGATGCTTGCGTGAGCAGCCGCTGTCCTCGTGCGCGGGCACATTCCCGAACCCGATAAGGCAGGAACTAGTAGCTACTACGTATTGCCTTTTGGGACATCGGTTTCAGCGGCATGCCGAGTGGAGATTTTCCAATATACAATCGAAGGCAGAGGCAGGCAGCAACAAACAAGAGCGTGTGCCCGACCAGACCCTGTGATCACAGGGCGAGATCCAGCCTGCTGTGGCCGACCTTCGCGACGTTCTCATGTTCCTGCGTGAGCTTGGGCAGGCCGACTACGTCCACGTCGAAACGACAGAATGCCAGAGGTCTCGCCGAATATGGCAAGGCAAGTAAGGTTAGCGGCCTGGAGGGGGTCAAGCAGGGCAAGTGGGACAAGTAGCAGAAATCAGTTTGACCGATCCAGGGAAATGAGGAGACTGACGGGTGAAGAAAACAACCAGGAGACAACGTCGGCTAATGATGGTTGATGATTTCGCTGCATGTCTTTTTTGGATTCGTCTCTAGAATACCTTGACTCTTTGTTCATAAATGTCTAGTGCGACGTGCCTTGCCATGATGTGGCCATAAGTGCTGAGTAGTGGTGTAGGTGTTTTTACCCGGCTAGCGACTCAGAGACCTAAGCCCAGCTTCGGCAACGTCAGGCCGAAGTTCATGTCGTGGCACATGGATTCGGAGGCGGGCGCGAGGGTGACATTTTTCCCATTGTCTCCACAAACCGTGCGATGTGTCTCCGGGTCCTCTAGGTTTGCGTCTGTCTGCATCAAGCTTTCCAAGAAGCGCCCAGCAGGTGCACTCATCATGCAAGCCATGGTCCGCGATCGGCTCTGGAGCGATCCAGCCGAAAGCCTCATTCCACAGCTCAAGTCGGTTTGCTTGAACCTTGCACTCTAACCTGGCGAGGTTCAGCGGGAGCAGTGTTGTCGGCTGTGTCCAGTTTCTATGCCCACCCTGTCAAGACGCCATGTTGTAGGTAGCCCCCCCCCCCCCCCCCCAATTTTTTCGGTGCCTTGAAGCGCCGATGCCCAGGCCTCCTTCGCTGCAGTAGATGGCCCTGCATGAATGCAGCCCATGAAGCCTTCGCTGAGAAACCAGTTTCCATGCCGACCAGCAAGGATTGGTGTGCCCTGCAACGTGGCGCAGGCGGATGCTGAGGCTCTGTGGCAGCAGTGGGCAGAAAGTGGAGCTTGTAGAGCTGTAGACCTCAGACCCAGTCAGCCGCATCAGTTTGCTTGGTCACACTGCGTCACGCGGAGAGATGCTGAATGAGTGCCTGCCAGGCCCACTCTCTCATGGAAGCATGCGTCGTGGGCTCAGCATCCTTGGCAAAGGTGCCAAAATTCAGAGCTTGCAAGTGTCCCAGTAGTGCTGCAGCAGACGCCTGCTTCACTTGCAGCATGTGTACTGTGCAGCACCGGACCTTCCTGCAGATGCCCTGCTCTAAAGAAGCCCCATTTCAGCTTTGCCTGATCCTGATCGTATCTCACTGGTGGAACGCCAGACGACTCAGGTGACGGAAGTTGGAGATTCGGATGCCGCAAAGTCCTTTTGGTATCGCTGCTTGGACAGTGTTCTGGGATGTTGGCTCCAATCCGGCGAACACTTTTCAGTTGAAGAATGAATTGCACCAGGACTCCCAACTCTGCTAACATGCCTGATCCAGCGTGGCTTTTCGCATAGGACTGAGTCGAGTTTGTTACAGACGGTGGTACATGCTCGACAATGTCCAGAGTCTGAGGGCTGCAGCTTCATTTCCACCGAAGGCTGAGCTGTGAATTCAACCTCCACCCTTGCAGAAAGGAGTTAAGAGGTGAATCATGCAGTTCTGTGTATGCGTCACAACTAAGGCCACGTTTGTGCACTGAAGCCACAGCCGGAATGCTTGGGTGAGGCGCAGAATTCTCAGAATTTGGGGCTGTAGGAAGTGGCAGGAAGTGCTTTTGAGAGAGAGAGAGAGGGAAGCGAGAGAGGGAGAGAGAGAGGGGAGACAGGGGAGAAAGTGCCAATGGGGAGAGCGGAAGTGATGCCGCCCGCCGTACAAGAGACCCCAACAATCCGGGCACTGAGTTGTTTGCGGCAGTACCTACCCTTGACCGCTCTCCAACAAGCCGGACCACGGAGACAAATAAGCACCACAGTGGGAGCACCAAATGACCATGAATGCCATGCCAAAAGCAGCTCGTCATCCTTCGTGTTTAGCACGTGCACCACTCCCATGACCCCTCCCAATGTCCCAATGGGTGCTCAGTCACGGTGCAGATGCTGCTAGATCCGGAAACGAGCTGTATGTGTAATTGCCACACTTGCTTCATGAAACCAAGCTGTTCCTGATCCGTCACCTCGTGGCTTTCACAGACAAGTGGACACATGCTCATCCGGGCGGCCCTGGCAGACTACGCGAGCGGGAAGGAGGCGAGCAAGGAAGGAAGGAACGACGGAACGACGGAACGACGGAAGGACGCAAGGACGCAAGGACGCAAGGACGAAGGAAGGAAGGAAGAAAGAGAGTAGGAGAGAAAGAGAGACAAAGCCGGGGCTCTTCCTCGCGGGTGGGCCTCTTCGCTATTCACCGCTATTCAGAAGAAGAAGAGAAAGAGATGGAAAACGGAGCGAAAGAGGGGGAAAGAGAGGGAAAGACCTTGAGAGAGATAAGAAGAGAGAAGCGCATGCATGGAGCTCTGTGCAGGCCTACAAGTCGAGCTTTGGTCAGCGATGGGGACCTCTTCGTGGTGCCTTGATGGTTCATAGGTGTATGTTGGCGGAAGGCCCTACTAGCTGTAGTCAGAATGAGCACCAGCTGGTTGGTCAGATTTTCTGCTGTAGTCGCTGCTCTTTTCAAGCGGTTGCCGGCAGCAGGCCGACAGCTTGTAACATAGGAAAGGCAGTTTTTGAGGGCAGGAGCCATCACAAGCCAAGGCAAAGCCGAAGTGTCACTTCGCCTGCTTACTGTCGCCGATGCACTAAGGCTGGGACTGGAAGCTTGAGAGCCCCGATGGGACGCTGGTGGGACGCTGGATGCTGCGTGGCAAAGGTGACATGGACTGGGCTGCAGCGTCTGCTTGGACTTAAAAAGTTATGCGCACAGCTCCTGGCAGGTGCCCTGCCAGATTGGGACCTGAAGCGGACAGAGGTCGAACATCTCTACGCGCGGGAGGTGAGTCCGAGATCTGGTACATGGGATTGCTGATGTAATGCGTCAACTCATGCCTGTCCCACCAAGCAATTACGCGGCCATGCTTTACACTGTTTGCACAGTCTGCCAAGCACTAAACAGTTCTTGCTGTGCAGGCCAGCTTGCCTCCGATCTTGTGCTTGAGAGGGCAGCACGACTTCGTGACCAAGGAGGGTCGGCTTTGTCTGTAGCATGTGCAGGTGATGACCTCTGAAGATTGTGGCCTGGTATCTAGCGAGCGGAGTTCAGTCCAAAGCTCTCCTATTGGCATTCAAATTATGTTTAACGTCATCCGTTCAAGCCTTGACATGCCGTCGCAAACATAATTGCAGGGTAGCCACAGCCCCGACCAGCGCAGCACGCTGTGCTGACGCTGCAACCGGAACGAGGCCGTGCTGCGAAAAAGCCCAACTTTTGAGCAGGACTGCCTCGATGCATGGCGAGGCGTTGCAGATGCCCGTGGCAGAGCAAGCGGTACCTTGGCTTCCACCCAAACCTAGCACGGCGAAGGTCTGGGATTTTTGTGGGCCTTTCTTCAAGATTCCACACACACACACGAAGTGGTATAAGTCAGGTTTGTGGACAGTTCAGCAGCTTCCTGGCTAGCAGTCGAAAAAAGCCTTGTTCATCCTTGTTCCAGAAAAGTTGATTGCCGTATCCTGCCCAGGCTACTTCACAGAGAGCGAGCTAGGAGGGTGCGGCCACCATGCACACCTGGAAGCTCCAGACAGTTTGCTGAATAGCCTGCCTTTTTTTCAGACCAGAAGAATGTGCGTAGAAGGGTTGGTTTCGGAGCCCGCCGCGCCAAAGCGTCGGAACATCTTGCGTAGGAATGTCAGAACTAGGTGGACTGAATCCGGCTTCCAGACAAACTGCCAGATTCAAAGCTCGACAGCACATCCAGGATCCAGTGGCCGCTACGCTACGTCTTTGGCTTCTTGATGTGGAGGACTGTGGGAGTCATGAACCCGTGAGTGTTTTTGCTGATGTTACATCTGCTGGATGTGCCACATATTTGCCCTTCTGGGCCAGCGCAGTGCCATGCTGCGATCAACTCGACCTTCACTCAACCGATCTGTATGGCCTGTATGGCTCACCAGTAAGGATGGTGGCTTGTTCCGCTGCGATGAGCCTGAACCACCACCAGAGCATTCTGCTGCGGCCAAGCACTGCCGGCCGCTGTGGCGTCAGCCTTTCTCAACGAAGCACGCTTTCTTTTGCCATTTCTTCGTTAAACCCGATATTGAAAAGCTTGCTTGGACATTTCTGCAGAACATGTCCTTTGACTTTCCCGTGCACGAGCTGCCAGACGTCTCTGCGAGGTGAGGAAGCCAGACAGGCGCTGGCAGATTGGGCCTCGCAGATGTGCTTCCCGGCAATCAACATTTGGAAAAGTCAACAGCTTCACTGGTGATTGCGAGCTTGGGGAGTTGAACTCGGCCCAAATTCGTGAAGCATGACATACAGGGGAGCCGTCGGTGGATTCTATATTCCCCCCCCCACCCCCCCCCCCCCCAACCCTCCCCCGAAGCCTCACCTAAGCCTGGTTGGCTATGTCTGATAGGCGCAAGAATTCTATCAATAAATATAATACTAACATTAAGAATATTCATAGTACTAATCATGTTAATAACAAGCCGTCTCGCCTCAGGTTGGGAGTCCGCACGCCGAGCCCCAGAGAGGCCAGGAGCCTGGCGATCTGTGGGCCAAGGCCTGGCAACGAATCACCCGCATACCGCAGCAGAATCTGACTGTTGCAACTGGATACTCTTTTTTGGACATGTCGAAAAAATTGTATCCAGTAGCTTCGTAGTGTATGCATGAAGTGTAAAAGTTTTGTATTACAATGTAGTGATTGGCATTTTGCAAAGTTATTCATGTCTCCGCTTCGCTGCGGCACCATTCGCCCACGTGCGGCCGTACTGGGTTTCCCAGCGAGCTTGCGCACTAGTGGAGATCTCGAGCTGGGTTTCACGTTAGGGTGGAAACTATCGAAGATCATCCGAAGACCCCAAGACAAACCAACTGCCTGCTAGCAGAATTGCGTGACGTCCGGAACAATCAGTCTACACCTGCAAGCCTTCGCCAGAGGCCTCCCGCACCGAGACGCCTTTGCCCCATCACGTACAGCCCGGCGACTGGCAGAGTGGGCGTGGGAACTGCCGACACAAGAGCACCTGATTCGCGTTCATCATTCTTTGGCATGCTGACAGCATTGCATCGCACAGCGCCACATCACACAACGTTGGGCTCTGCTTGATCTGACAGATCCGCTGCTTCGCTGAAGGGCGAGGTGTGACGAGTATTGGTACTGGCTGAGGTGTGGCTCTGCGGCGCAGACCAACACGCCAGAGGTCCCCGCACTGCTGTTCTGTTGTTGAGGAGCTCGTCTCATGTCTCGCGCGATATTCAGACATGCACCAATAAGACAGGGCATCGTGGGAATACACATCGAATCGCGGAATTGGGTCTTAGGGCAGGGGAGGGCAAGGCCAGATTAAGCCTTGGAAGCTGACTGGCAAAGCACAATCAAAGCCCAAACACAACAGGTTTGCACCATTGGCACCCTTCTGGAGGAGTGGGCAGTGCTCATGTCAAGAACCTGGTTTGCTGTTCCCGACATTAAGGTAGGCTACCAGGCTACCCGAACCAGAATGCATGTGGTGAACTATACTCATTCATCCCAATTTCTGAAACTTGGATAGCACTTAGCATGGGACAAAGCCCCACGGTCACTCACTGGCCTTAACCTTGAGTTCAGTCAGTACAGGTGTAGAAACGTTATCACGCAAGTTTGTAGCGAGGTTATCCTCTTGAGGTCACCTGGGATATGACCCTGGCGTCACAGGACCCACCGGCAGTTCAAGGTACTCGATTGGCCTTGGCCGTGCTCGGCGACAAGGACGTCAGACATCGATAAGGGCCGTGATGTTCGCAGTCCTGTACAGAACACATAAAGGAAACCAACTTACCGCCAATTCCGAGGAGCGTGACTTGAGAGCAAGCACCATGCGAAACACAGGATTCTCACTCATGTAGACACTCTGTTCCAAAAGGGCGTGGTTTGAAGGCTTCTAGAGAAAGCTAAGCTTGGCTAAAAGCCTGCCGATTCCGAGCGCACGAAGGATTCAGCAAGGAAACAATGCACTGGACTGGTCGTTGTGCTCCTGCTCTCTTGACTTTCTTCTAGTTTTTTTCGTTTGCGGCACTAATTGAAGCTCATGCGTTGCGCTTGTGCCTGGCTTGCTGTTTTGCCAATTCGTGTTCTGATGTACACAAAGCTTCAGGGGTTGTGACTTGACAGTATCTTGTTTGCTTTTGAGCCTCTGGGGCCGGCTGATTTCTGGACCTCTTCACAAGCTAAGACGTATCTAGAAGTTCAAAAGCCAGAAACTGACAAAGAGCAGATCTATCCGCAAGCTGGATCAAAGTTGCGCGCCTTCAAAGGAGCCTTCTCCAGTGCTGGCGATCGCTGCTCGGTGGCATTGACAGATGCATTTTTCCCGAGCACATGGGGCCAAGCCAACAGAGCCCGTCCTCTCCAGGTTTGCTTGGAGGTCGCTGGCAACCCGAGAGCATTCAGGATTGTGGGCGCTGCATCAGATCCAAAGAACAAAGATGGCCAGCGAGCTGCGTCAGCATTATGACGATGGTGTTAGCGAGAAGGCCTGGCCCTAGGAAATAGAGTGTCCTCCGTGTCTTCATGCTGTTTCATTGCTGGTCCTGAGTTTTCTAAGGCTTTACAAGTGTTAGGCTCAGAGTTACGGGTTGGACATGTAGAATTTGCGCCGTGCTCATCTTGATCTTGAGCTGTGGCTTAAGGAGTTTGCGAAGAAGCGGTGCGCGAGGTGCAGTCGAGATTGCCCTAGAGCCTTAGAGGGAAGAATTTCTGGCGAGCAGCCACCGGCTTTCTGAACAGCGGCCACCTGCGCTGTATGTGGTGGTTCCCAAACCCGGGAGTCTCCCTAATATACCCCCAAAAATGCCGACATCTTTTCAGAAGCAGATGTTTTAGCACTGGTACTGTGCACTCGAGAGAGCACCGCTCAGCATGGAAGGCTCTGAAACCCAGACTCCTGCAAAGTATCCGGCTCCAATTCCAAGTTTCTTCAGCTGGTGGCTAATATTGTATCCAAACGTAATGGAGTCCCACCAGTGTGCCTAAGGCAGACTGGAGGGTACTGCTATGGCAGGCAGAGAAAGGCTGCTTTGGTGCAGCCTAGCCCATTTTCATGCTCTACGGCAAGGCTCCGCGCAGCTTACCGTGGGAATGTACATGTACATTAGCGGGCCTGGACCAGACACAAATTATGCAGCCTGTCCGGTCGTTGTGATGGCGTTGGAACGCTGGAAAAGAAGTTCCTCATGGTCCAGACCTGCGAGGGTTTCCTGCTGGTCGTGTAAAGAACACGTGCAGGGCCAAATCGATTCAGTCAGAATACTGCAGGGAGCAGAACACATCCTAGTCCCGAGTGGGAACAGGCGTTCTGAAACTGGATTCCATCTTCGAAGTAGGCAGTTGCAGCGAACCACACACACACACACACACACACACCCGCCTCGCTCAAGGTTTCAGAATGCCAACAAACGGAATGCGGAGGATGGGGGATTGCTTAACCATAGCGAATTTTCGCAGCACAGCTCTGCGGCTGCTTTGCCCATATGCTGTCGGGGTTTGGGTCCCGTGCTGGGACATGCCTGTTCCTAGCTGTGGTCGGCCGGAAAAGCGCGATCAGCTAGCAAATCGACCAAGCATCAGCATCCAGGCCTTGCACGGAGAGACTTCATTGACTTGCATCTGCCATAATGCCTCACACATTAGCCTACCATGCCTCAGCCACTCATTCGAAGCTTGGGCTCCGCATGCCACTGGAGATGAATACACATAGGTGTCAGGATGGCCCAAAAGACGTGCAAATTAATTAGTATTCAAGTCCTGAATGCTCAGAAGTAATCCAGCTGGTTCATGGAGTCAACATACTGACGAAAGGCAAAATAGGACTGGACCTGCTGGGCACTGTGCCATGCTCCAGGCCTAAGGAACAAAACGTGCATGAATCGCATTGAAATCTGGCGTCGGCTTCCCATTGCTCCGTGTTCTTGCCGCTCTTCACGAGAGGGGGAGCTCGGAAAGTATTTGCGCCATCAAGACCTTTCTAAAGCAGTTCTTGTCGTTTGCAGGTGCCCAGTGCGAAGAGCTGCCCGGGGGATGAGCACTGACTGGGTTTGTCAGTGACCTGGCTGAGCAACCTTGTAGGACTTCATGCGGCTTCAAATCTTCATCACTCTTCAGTGGGCAAGGCTAGGTAGTGGACACCAACACGTCAAGCAGATCCATCGCTTGTCCTCGTCTGCTTGCGTCACCACGGTGGATCCTGCAAGTACCGTCTCGTACTTTCCAGGACTTTCGGGTAGCATGTGGCAATGTGTGGCTTCGGATGTGGGAGCTACGACACATCTTAGGATGATAGACAAAAGCAGCGCGGAGGGACAACCCTAGTGAGTAAAGCCGGGAGTGGCTGCAGCGAAACATGGTGAAAGGGCCTTTTCAGACCCTGGGCTAAGCAGTTAAGCCGCACACAGCTGGGCAAAGCTGCCTAACCCCAGCTGCAGGTGCTGTAATAAGGCCAGCTGGCGTTTGCACCTTGATGGACAGCGAACCAACTCGCAGGAGAGGAGCTATCCTGGGAAACGGCTCGAGAAACTCACCAGCTGAAAATGGGTGGCAAAAGGTTACCGGTGGAATGGGTGGACCAGAACAAGGCCTCATCTGCCCGTTTGTTCCTCCACATGGATGGCTCGGCCCATATGCATTGGAGCCATGATCGGCCTCGCAATGGTCCAATCTCCCGAAAGTTCACTCAGAATCTCAGGTTTCCTTCTTGCGGTTCTAGCGCCGCTCAGCTCGATGAGCTGCGTCGGAGGCATCCAACCGGCTTCGCGCACGATGAGGCCTCGAGCTTTCTTCATGCAGTGATGAAGGGATTGGCGGGTCAAGGCGGTGAAATGTCGAGTGGGCCCGAAACGAGGTTGACTTGGGTCGAGGTGCTTCTGAGCGGCCGGCTTCTTTATCCCAAGAACTGAAACTTCAGTATTGGATGCTTGTTTTTGCAGGGCTGCTATAGTCTCCCCATCCATGATCTCCAGACCTGAAGCTAAACCGAGCTCTCACCCATCCACCCGCCAGCCAAGCAACGCATACCCCAAGCTGCAGGACCCCACGCTGCGTGTATGTACGGCCTCACAAGCTGCATTTGGTTGGGTACCGTACCTGTACGCCGTACGCTAGTCGATAGCAGCATCTTGCCCCGAGCACTTGCGCATGTTCCAGTTGTGTCTGCACTGACCGGCTTGGACCCATCAGATGGTAACAGAAATGTTAATGATAATTACATCTGGTGGCAGTGCCTCCTGGCCATTCAATCAGCTACTGGACATAGTTTCGGTTCGGATTCCGCAAGCACAACCCTGCACACCTTTGGGGCAGCTTCTAATTAGAAGACATGCAGTGTTCAAATCATCCCTTTGCACTGGTACTTCAGAGCTAGCGAGGTATGTCGACGGCTGCCGCTGCCTGCCAAACAGGAGACGTGCCCCGCTTCGCCACAAAATCTAGCCGCATCAGCTCCACAATGTTCCTTTATGCGGCATGCTTCAGACTGCAGCTGGCTCCGTACCCACATTGCTCAGAGCCAAACATCTGCTGGCAGGAAGACCCACCCCTCGACGACAGCTTTCTTGCGGGAATCAAGGAGGAGCCTGGTTCCAGCCAGGTTTTAGTGAATAGGGGTTTAGGGCTGGCTGCAAGAGACCTGGTTTCAAAGAAAGGGGTTTCGGGTTTAGGATAGAGTTGAGGACTTGGCTGCGAGTAAGATGAAGGGGCTCTGCATTGGATTTCAATTTCGGCTGCTCATTTTCAGGGCGACCATCACCCCAAGCCATGGAGGAACTCGCCTCCATCGAAGAAAGCGAGCAAAACATACAGGCTCTTTCGCAGGCATCTTGGCACATCCCATATGTTTGGCAGGTCTATCGTGTTGAGATCGATGTTGATGTTCAGTCTTTTCAGTATTTTTGTTGCTTTGCAACTTAGGTCAGCTGGAGCTTATAGCATGCGTAACATTGCGGTGCCTGCCCTCCCTCGATCCTGCAAAGTGGATTGGGCATTCATACGCCCACAATTTTTTGAAAGCCACAACAGCCCCAGTAAAACCGCAAATCGTTTTGACGTTGCATAAGAGCGCCCGGGTCTCTGCAGCTATGTTGGCTGCTAGATCAGTGTGTGGGACACTGTACGAGCGTTTTCAAGTCAAACAGGCAAGCAGGCGTTTGACTGGCTTTCTGGGGTTCTCGGCCCAGGAAAAGGATCGTTTTCAAGTCAAACAGGCAAGCAGGCGTTTGACTGGCTTTCTGGGGTTCTCGGCCCAGGAAAAGGATCGTTTTCAAGTCAAACAGGCAAGCAGGCGTTTGACTGGCTTTCTGGGGTTCTCGGCCCAGGAAAAGGAGCGTTTTCAAGTCAAACAGGCAAGCAGGCGTTTGACTGGGTTTGTGGGGGTCTCGGCCCAGGAAAAGGAGCGTTTTCAAGTCAAACAGGCAAGCAGGCGTTTGACTGGGTTTGTGGGGTTCTCGGCCCAGGAAAGGAGCGTTTTCAAGTCAAACAGGCCAGCAGGCGTTTGACTGGGTTTATGGGGTTCTCGGCCCAGGAAAGGAGCGTTTTCAAGTCAAGCAGGCCAGCAGGCGTTTGACTGGGTTTATGGGGTTCTCGGCCCAGGAAAGGAGCGTTTTCAAGTCAAACAGGCCAGCAGGCGTTTGACTGGGTTTATGGGGTTCTCGGCCCAGGAAAGGAGCGTTTTCAAGTCAAACAGGCCAGCAGGCGTTTGACTGGGTTTATGGGGTTCTCGGCCCAGGAAAGGAGCGATTTCAAGTCAAACAGGCCAGCAGGCGTTTGACTGGGTTTATGGGGTTCTCGGCCCAGGAAAGGAGCGTTTTCAAGTCAAACAGGCCAGCAGGCGTTTGACTGGGTTTATGGGGTTCTCGGCCCAGGAAAGGAGCGTTTTCAAGTCAAACAGGCCAGCAGGCGTTTGACTGGGTTTATGGGGTTCTCGGCCCAGGAAAGGAGCGTTTTCAAGTCAAACAGGCCAGCAGGCGTTTGACTGGGTTTATGGGGTTCTCGGCCCAGGAAAGGAGCGTTTTCAAGTCAAACAGGCCAGCAGGCGTTTGACTGGGTTTATGGGGTTCTCGGCCGAGGGCCAGCAGGCGTTTGACTGGGTTTATGGGGTTCTCGGCCCAGGAAAGGAGCGTTTTCAAGTCAAACAGGCCAGCAGGCGTTTGACTTTTCAAGTCAAACAGGCCAGCAGGCGTTTGACTGGGTTTATGGGGTTCTCGGCCCAGGAAAGGAGCGTTTTCAAGTCAAACAGGCCAGCAGGCGTTTGACTGGGTTTATGGGGTTCTCGGCCCAGGAAAGGAGCGTTTTCAAGTCAAACAGGCCAGCAGGCGTTTGACTGGGTTTATGGGGTTCTCGGCCCAGGAAAGGAGCGTTTTCAAGTCAAACAGGCCAGCAGGCGTTTGACTGGGTTTATGGGGTTCTCGGCCCAGGAAAGGAGCGTTTTCAAGTCAAACAGGCCAGCAGGCGTTTGACTGGGTTTATGGGGTTCTCGGCCCAGGAAAGGAGCGTTTTCAAGTCAAACAGGCCAGCAGGCGTTTGACTGGGTTTATGGGGTTCTCGGCCCAGGAA
The DNA here is from genome assembly GCA_905221605.1 of Symbiodinium natans. NCBI lineage: Eukaryota > Dinophyceae > Suessiales > Symbiodiniaceae > Symbiodinium > Symbiodinium natans. Next base: position 115,618 of record CAJNDS010000526.1, read on the forward strand.
AGGCGTTTTCAAGTCAAACAGGCCAGCAGGCGTTTGACTGGTTTATGGGGTTCTAGGCCAAGGAACGTTTTCAAGTCAAACAGGCCAGCAGGCGTTTGACTGGGTTTATGGGGTTCTCGGCCCAGGAAAGGAGCGTTTTCAAGTCAAACAGGCCAGCAGGCGTTTGACTGGGTTTATGGGGTTCTCGGCCCAGGAAAGGAGCGTTTTCAAGTCAAACAGGCCAGCAGGCGTTTGACTGGGTTTATGGGGTTCTCGGCCCAGGAAAGGAGCGTTTTCAAGTCAAACAGGCCAGCAGGCGTTTGACTGGGTTTATGGGGTTCTCGGCCCAGGAAAGGAGCGTTTTCAAGTCAAACAGGCCAGCAGGCGTTTGACTGGGTTTATGGGGTTCTCGGCCCAGGAAAGGAGCGTTTTCAAGTCAAACAGGCCAGCAGGCGTTTGACTGGGTTTATGGGGTTCTCGGCCCAGGAAAGGAGCGTTTTCAAGTCAAACAGGCCAGCAGGCGTTTGACTGGGTTTATGGGGTTCTCGGCCCAGGAAAGGAGCGTTTTCAAGTCAAACAGGCCAGCAGGCGTTTGACTGGGTTTATGGGGTTCTCGGCCCAGGAAAGGAGCGTTTTCAAGTCAAACAGGCCAGCAGGCGTTTGACTGGGTTTATGGGGTTCTCGGCCCAGGAAAGGAGCGTTTTCAAGTCAAACAGGCCAGCAGGCGTTTGACTGGGTTTATGGGGTTCTCTTTACAGGTTTTCTTTGGTCAGCCCTGAGGTCTTCAGATTCTACGCGCGGAATGCAAGGCAGTTGGCACAGCTGCTCGTCGATTTCCTGATGAAGCACCTTGGCTGGCAAGCCTTGCCATTGACCAGCTTGCTTCAGAGAGTCATCAGTCTTCCTTCCAAGATTTTTTGCTAGTGCTATCTATTGCAATGATTGGTTTACGACTAGCAATCAGCACCAGAAGTGGCATTAGCAGTACCAGTAGGAGTAGTAATAGTAGTTAGTAGTCGTCGTCTTCGTCGTCGTAGTAGTCGTCGTAGTCATAGTAGTAGGAGTAGGAGTAGCAGGAGCAGTAGCAGTAATCGTCGTCGTCGTCATTGGCCTTTACCGGCCTGCACGAATTTGCTGCCCCGCTTGGTGGCCAGGCAATGTTTTCCCTGGGAGCTGATCCATGCTTTTCACTTGTTGGACGACATCTTGCTGCCGCTAGGGATGCAAGCCTTAGACGTCGGGATGAGCTTGAGAGTCCATTGGCCATTGCTTGCAATGCATAGGTCAAGGGCGGTATCATTGTACTTGAAAGGCTGGACTACTTTGTCATGAGGTCACCCGAAGCCTAGTTGGGCCTAGTTAAAGGTGACGGAGGAACCTGCCAGCAGATACTCACACGTCATGAGAGGTTGGACAACACCGGGTGCTACAAAGCTGAGCTGGCTGACCGCCCATCAGCTCAGACAAGACTTGCTCAGATGTGGTGGGGGCTAAACTAGAGCTTCGTTTGGATGAATTCCATTTCCAGCTTCCAGTATCAATGTTGCCTGTAAGGGCGACTTCTCTGCGTCGACCCCTCATGAACGTAGTTCTGGGTGAATTGCGAGTTAATGGCCTGGAGATGATATACGGTGTCCATCACGTCATGCGGTCGATTGGTATGCGAAAGCCTTTCGGCAGGCACGGTTGGATGTCTCTTTGGTGTTCCATGTTGGGCAACCGTGCAACCATACTAGCTTGCTGGGCAATGCAATGTTGCTCTCGTGTAATTGCCGTCCCAATCAAGCACGCAGTGCATATCCCAAGGTGCCGTTTCCATAGTTGTTGATGCTACTTGGCCATTGACCATTCACGGGCTCCAGAAACGAAGCATGGCTTGTCTGCTTCCCCTTCAACATCGCTCATGACATGCCTGGCTTTTGAATAATTCGCTCCCACATGCCTCTAAGTGTAGACGTTCATCATTCTAGTGCATGAACTTGTTCGCAGCTCGTGCTTGTGGCAGTAGTCGGGTTGTGCTTGAATGTTGCTTCTGCTCCACCAAAAGGAGTTCGATTCTATCGAGCCTGGCATGACAAGGAAGCTGTCAATTCTAGCTTCCTGTTGATGTTGCCATTTTTCTCGCTGGCTCAAAGTCGGACTTTAGTGTGCTTTTGTTCCCGAAACGGTGCCTACAGTCGCGTGCGCGCGGCACGGCCAACCCGGTTTCACAGGATCTCGCTCACCGTTTTGGCCGAATCGCTCTTGCCCAGGTTCTAAGGGGTCGGTGCGTCTTTTTGTTGCTCGGAATCAGCCGGGGGGGGGGGGGGGTGCATCGTTTGCTCGATAGAGCAGCCTCCTTGGCACAGCGTGCTGCCTCGGTTGGTTCAAATCATGTTCCTGCCTTGCGGTCTGTGCCACGGAACATAAAAGTAGTACAGTGCAGCCCCAGAGTACTAGCAACAGATGATGCTCCGGTGGTTGAGCCTGTACAGTGTATGTCAAGAGAGACGCAGACTTGACCTAAGCTAAGCGGAGACACAGTGCAACGGCCCTTTGCACCGATTCCCCACTCCCAGGCCTGCAGATGGCATCAGTCCACGCTTTCCGCAAAGTCCAGTCGGCCGCGGAAAAACGCGAAGTTGCACGTGGCTTGGCCAATCTTGGCCAACTGGCAACGGGCTCTCATGTCCCAGCAGCTTCCGAGCCGAGGTGTGCTCCACGCCTGGCGCGAGCTTCGGATCATCAGCGCTGAGGTTCAGAGGGACTTTGGGCCCTTCTTTTTTTGCAGTTGTGTTGGGAAGCAATGGGCTTGTGGCTTGGTGGGTGTCAGGTAGCAGATGGCATCGCAGCCACACTCCGGACGCTGGGGGGCGAGGCATTGGAAGCCACTGATGCGTAGACTTTGCCTACTTCAAACTTTGAGACCTAGGCTCAGTTTTGGCACGAGGCATGAATTAATGGCGACTTTGGTGTGTGTGTGTGTGTGTCTGTCTGTCTGTCTGTCTGTCTGTCTGTCTGTCTGTCCGTCTGTCGGTCTGTCTGTCTGTCTGTCTGTCTGTCTGTCTGTCTGTCTGTCTGTCTCTCTCTCTCTCTCTGTGTCTGTGTCTGTGTCTGTGTGTGTGTGTGTGTCTCTGTGTGCGTGTCTCTGTGTGTGTGTGTGTGTGTGTGTGTGTGGGTGTGTGGGTGTGGGTGTGTGCGTGTGTGCGTGTGCGCGTGTGCGCGTGTGCGCGTGTGCGCGTGTGCGCGTGTGCGCGTGTGCGCGTGTGCGCGTGTGCGCGTGT
>CAJNDS010000527.1:0-118815 GCA_905221605.1 Symbiodinium natans
CCCAGCCCCAAATCCACGGAGCTAGAGATTGAAGCGCACAAGTCCCAACATTATTAGTATCAACTATTGCGGAAAGTTCGCGCGCGCGCATAAATAAAAGCATTGTAGAGGCTTTTAGTGCTCCACCAAAAACGCCATTGAATTCACTCTATTTTGCTGGGATTTCACGTGTGCCTTGTAAAGCCTATTCAAATATGGTGCATTTGTAGGGTCTTTGAGGCGGTAACAACAAAATTTTAAATGATTAAGGGCTCCAAGTTTTGGGATGATACGGTTGTTCTCGGAGGCAATAATACCGTAGGATAGATAGAGAGCTTTTAACACGGCGTGAAAGGTCGCTTAAGTGATATCAGCCCGCAATGCTAATATGAATAAAGACCCTACATAAATATATTAATAAAGGTGCAAATATTATCAGAATTATTATCAAGAACAAAGGCTGTAATGCTTCACGGGCAATAATATTTGCAATAAGGCCCGTGTGCAACGACCACCTACAATGATGCGTCCTGCGCTGGAACTACAACTACAAGTGGACATCGTTCCACCAGCATGCAGTCGCACTCTTTTCCCAGTCCCGACTTCAGCTTTTCGACGGAAAGGACCAGCTGTTTTTGCCTGGGCAGAGAATGGCAAAAGACACCTTGCATCAGTCTCAATCAAGTCAAGCACATTACGGACAACTTGGTCAGAAGCTGCACATGCGTGTGCTTCCTACCCAGGCCTGTCTTGCCGTCGTGATAGTAGAACCGCTGCTTTGAACTTGACCAATGCTTCGTCCAGCCAGGCGGAAGCTCTTCAGAAGCAGCCTTCCAAGACGACAGAGGTGTGACGTGGGAAGCATGCCTGACTGCGAAAAAAACCTGGGCCAGTCCTCCTGTAAGATGAGGGAGGGCCAGGGGCAGTGCTGCAATATATCCGGCACGCAGGTGCAGCTGTTCTGACATTGAGTCGCGACTCTTGCATTCTTGAATAATCTTTTGTGTTTTTGTGAATAATCTCTGTACACTGTACAGTTCACACCAAATCAGCGACTTGACCGCTGGAGTTCACGATCTCATCATGGAACACTTGCATTCTCGTATCATCTCTGTACACTGTACAGTTCACACGAAGTCAGCGACTTGACCGCTGGAGTTCATGATCTTGGAACATAGTAACATAATGAAACGGAGCACATCTGTGCAGGTAGCCACCCCAGACGCTCCCAGCCCTAAGCAAAAATGCGCTCTGCTACTCAAAGCCTCCTCCCCTACTCCATCTGTACAAGCTCCTCCCTGAAGCATCTCCTTGACTTTTGGCGGCGGCGGCGCAGCTCCTAGGGCCGCAGTGTTGCAAGCTAGCAGCAATTTGTTTGGAAAAGGAACCCGTTTTGGGGCTCCATTTCAGGATACTCCATATACTTTGGTGTACATAGCGAGCATCCGTATACGAGGACAATGCATGTTGCATGGCATCCCGCCCTTTCCCGTGACCTGCACTTTGCGTGCGGCGGCTGCAGCCTGTTCTGCAGCGCGGGCGCCCGCCGCCACAGCTCGCGGCTGCCTCTGGCTCAACCCCGACAACAAGAATCAGCTTGCGTCTTCTGCAAGATACCAGTAGGGCAGACACACCAAGATGTGAAAGGGAAGCAAGAGGTGTGCGCACTGCGCACGGTCTAGTGTACGCATAATGCTAACTTCTGCGGCAATTTGCCAGCCGCAGGACCTAGCACCGGCCTTAGCTGCCCCACACAATCCTTTAACGTATATGGGGGGGTGGAAGGTACTGAATATCCCTAATTCCCTAAGAACTAGTGAGCATTCCCGCGGGCCTTCGACGTCGAAGGGGCGCGGCTGCGTCATCACCTTCAAGGATGGGGCAAAGGCGGCACTGAGGTCAGAACCTGTTGAGGAAGAAACCAGAGATCCGTTCCTCCCGCAAGACATTCTGCCAGTCCATCCTCTAGTTTATACATACGACAATATCATACAACATACGAATATCTGATACTGGCAGGAGGGGTGAAGGGCTTGCTGTCAGGGGAAGAGTTCTGCCTGTTCAACTGCTAGTACCATGGCTGTCCTGCCACTTGCCGTCTCTGCAATCTCAAATATTGGGTGATCTAAACGGCGAATATATCCAGAGAAAAAGGCCCCCAAAGTAATTTTCACTGGGTAGCCTAGGAGTCCAGGAGATTCCTGAAACTGTACCGTGCATTGTTGGGGTGGCCCAGAAGCCTAAAGCCTAAACCTGACTCAAGGAAGCTCTTAGGGCCCTTAGAAGGCTGGAAGGAACCTAAACGACCGAAAGCTTCAAGGCCTCTTTCAACTCGAGCCCTTATAGGTCTTTTACGTTAAACTGACATCTAAGGCCTCAGGTTTCGGGCATAGGGTAGCTGCGGCTTTTTGAGCTTTTGAGCTTTAGGGCTTTCGGGCTGAAGCGTTCGGGCTTCAGTGCTCAAGGTATTGAAATGCTTGGGCGTTTCAATCATTCATTGTGCGGTGCTGGCATGTGCCTCTTTAAAGCAAATCAAGGGGGGGATAGTACTCGACGACGACTACTACTACAACGATGAACAGGAATTGAAGTGCATCGAGGGGTTTGGGGGGGGCTGGGGGCTTCAGGCTGCTCTTAGGCTCTTAGCCTAACATAGCCCTCATCCCCAAAAAAACCCTAAACCCGGAATCCTTAACGCAAAGCCCGGAACCCTAGATAACTCTAAGCCCTAAACCCTAAAGAGCCCTCAAACCTAAAACCTGCAAGCAGCCCCCGAGCCGCCAGTCCATGGTCGCACGTCTTTCCAGCGCAGCGGCACGTAATGATGCCGGTCCTGTAGCCCTAACCCCTAACCCCTAAGGCCCTAAAGCCTAAACCAGAAACCCAAACCCTAAACCCTAAACCCTACATCCTAAGGGTCGGGTCTTCACGTTGGCAAAACGTTGCTTCGGAGGTTTCCACGTCCAACACGTTCTCAGCCCTTGCATCACTACGAAGACGTGTAGGGTTTTGACCTTAGAACCCCTAAGCCCGAACACCCGTAGGCTACATAAGGTTTAGGGTTCAACGTTTAAGGCTTTTGGGGTTTAGGATGTAGGCTTTGGGCTTTGGGTCAGTTCAACCGGTTCAACGACAGAGAGACACCTGGCATCCGTCCTGACGCCGCGAGGCGCGTTGGGTGGCAAAGAGCCTCCAGGGCCGACGGGGCGCGCGCTGGTAGTCCTGGAAAAAGTCCTGGGAATTTAGGGTCTCGACCGGGGTTCAGGATTTTAGGATTTTAGGGTTAGAGGGTTGTAGAATGTAAGGTTTATGGTAATAGGAGGGATTTGGGTTACAGAGAGGCTTATATATGAAGGGGTTTAAGGGCAGCAAGCGAGCACTGACTTCCAGAAGGCCCCCCCAACAACCAACTTGCCAAACCTGATTTATCCTCCCCTGACAGATCGACCGATCAGGGCATTCCAGTGCATGAGGTGAGCCTGTATGCGCATGTACGGATGAATAATATGTATATACACCGCGCGCGGGTGTGTGCGTGTGTGTGCACAACCAGAAAGGCACGCCACGACCGTGCACAGTACAATGCTGCCACATGCCCTGGTATCCACTGAAGCTCAATGAGATAACTTTGCCATTGTGGTGGTCACCTCCGTATATGACTCAGATCCTACGGGGTGGAAGAGCGAAGCCTAACTTGCTTCTTGGGAGGACTGAGGCCTTTCATCCCCAGCCGTCACGAAACATGGCAACCCGTGCTGGCCTCAAAGCTGCAATTTCAAGCAACATCTTCGGATGCCTCCAGAAGCCATCGACCCCTTCCAGCCTCCGCCTCTTCACCATCGACGTAGGCCAAGGGCGAGAAGCGGTCCACCGGATGGTGGACGATCTGCAGGGTTGCGGGCTGTAGCTGGCGCTACGGTCGCCACTCCCGCCCCTCCCCCTCCTTGGCCATAGATTGTCATGCATCACGCCGACATGCATGAAGCAGATGGAGCCACCGACTGCCACCTAATGGATGCTCTCTCCCATGTCCAGCCTGTGCGAAGGAGGCTTCCTCGAACGCCTCCTCACAGGGAAACAGTGGTCCTTCCCCGTCTCCGCAACGAAATGGCTTGGTATTGAAGGCACCAATGCTATCGGATGCTCACCGAACCACATGTTCAAGCTGGCTTGAGGCAGGGATTGATTCTGCATGGTAGCTCAGACAGGCCCAAGTCTGCGACCTCCTCGTTGATGTATAGCCTCAGCAGGCTCACTCCGATTCGATTCAGAAATTCTGCATGGCACGATCCTGGAACCTTGCCTCAAAACCGAACTCCCAACTTGTCGTGCTAGCGAGAACATCCCACAGCTCCAAAAACTCCGACAGCGAGTGCTGCAAGAAAACGAGGAGCATCGCTAACGGCTTCGACACCTTTAACCCCCCCCCCAGTCCTGAAACAGCCCGAAGCCTAGGCACCAGCGCACGGTGGCCTTTTCAAAAAAACTGTCAGTTCGAAAACCTATCTGCAGTACCATGCCCCGAATACACGAAAATGGTGCGCGTTGCCACTTAAAACACATGTTCTCGAGTGGTGAGTGGTGCTGAGGTGTGATGCGCACGCGAACGCGCGGAATCCCTTTAAAGGGCCGCCCCCCCCAAACTAAGAAGTACCCCTATGTTCAGAAGCCCCGTTTCATGTAAGGTCGAAACCAATAAACGGTGGACCCTGGAAACTCGAAACATCAACCCTCCTGAGGAAGGAAGTGCTGACAAGGCGCCACTCGCCCTCATTGTTGCGCCACCGGAGCGGCGGGATGGGAAGCTCTGCTTCCGGCTCTTCTTCCAAGGCACGCGCCCATGGCACATCCACTGGGATGTAGGCCATCCTTGAGTGTTTCTTGGGGTTTAGGGTTTAGGGTTTAGGGTTTAGGGTTTAGGTCATTTAGAGATCACTTGAGGTTGTCACTTCCAGTGCTCGTGTTGGGGTCTAAACCCCAAAACGCAAAACACCCCGAAGCCCTAGAAACAGACACACCCTATAAACTCCTTGAACTCTAGGACCCCTCTGCACCCTTTAAACCCTCCAAACCCTGAATCCCACAAACCTTGCAGGAAACCCGGGAAATTTCAAAACCCCAAGTTCCTAAACCCCAAACCCTAAACCTATAAACCCTAAACCCAAACCCTGAACGCTAAACCCTGGGCCAAGTCGCCACAGCCAAAAGGCCAGAGTGGTCAGCAGCCGCTCAGGTACGGAAGGCCTCGAAACTTTGTGGGGAGGGGGGGGGGGGGGGGGGGGGGGGGGGGGAGGGTTGGGGTGGGGGGGTGTAAAAGGGGCCTTGGAAAATGCCCGGGTGGGTGGTATGTTGCCAAGACTGTAACTCCGTCGGTCGCGTAAGCTTGCGGTGGCATTAAGATGCCCTAAACCCTACTTGTAGACACTGCGAACTGGACAGTTGCGTCCAAGCTGCTGCGCAGCATCCTTGAGCCATGCCACTGGCGAATCCGGGGAAATCCGGAGCCAGGCTGCGAAGACGATGTTTGTGTCCTTCCAGGCAACACGGATTTTAGGGTTTGGGTTGTAGGGCTTGTAACCCTATGTTTCAATGCCAAAAAACCATAAGCCTCGCTGTTCCTATGCAATTTAGAAAACTTTGTTGAAACTAAACTTGCCCAGTTGAAAGCATGCTGAAAATGCAAAGGTCTACTCCACTACAGGGCAAGAAACTTAAAATTCGCCCCTCTTCCTCAAAGGCAACAGGCTGTAAATTGTTAAGCCAGCACCATTACGAACCGTTGATCTTTCAACGGTTTTAAATGCTTCCTCCCCGGTCCAAGAAGTGGAAAGATTTTCTGGGTCGCTCCTTAAAGGTAAGAGCTCATTTGTTGAAACATTTGAAGCCTTGGCCTTCAAAGGCCTTCGACTTTTAGTAAAACGCAGCACGTAGATCCAAGTAGATTTTGTCAGTCGAGTTTGGGCGATGGGCAACATCTGCCCGGATCCACGCTTCGGGGGGAGGGGGGGGGTGGATCCAAGCAGACTTTGTTCATCTTGCGCCCCTTTTCTGTCGTGTTGTCTCCCAAAAACGATGGACAAGATCGCCACCCGCCACGGTGTTGAGAAAAAAACGCGTAGATCTAGACCGGTTTTGTGTCGTGTTGTCCATAGCTTCCCTTGTTCATCTGAGTTCGAAAAAACTACTTAATTTAAGTTTCCTAAGCTCGAGCTTGTTGTGAGTCAGAAACTCTTTCATTTCCTGCATCACGACATGGGGTAGCTCTCGCATTTCCAATGAGGAGCTTTCGCAATACGCTATGGAGGACCTCTCTCATTTCCGCGTGATAGAGAAGCTCTCTCATCCCTTCTCAGGAGAAAGTCCATTTACTTCGCATTTCTAAGTGGAACAGGTTCCTTCTATTTCTCTTAATTTCTGATTTACACTAGTGCTGACAGTTTCTACCGAACTACAGCTCCTACCAAGACATTAAGCTCTCTGTTACACAGAAGCTTGCCCATTTCCGAGTAGGCAATAGAGGAGTTCTCCCATCCCGAAGACTCAGCAGAATGCAAAAATGCTCTCCCATTTCCTTTCAGGAGACTCCAAAGCTCTCTCCTTTCCGCAACAAAGAACTGAGCAAGGCGGGCACTTGAGCAATGATCTGAGTATACTCATACAGACATTGAAATGTCTGCAACTACTGTTGTTTTGTTTCACGAAGAGGGGGATGCGTGAGAATGGCGCGATGATATTAAGAACGATTCTGGCTCGATGTTTGGATGCAGTGGAAATGAGTGGATGTGAAAAGACTCACAATCCACCTGTAATGACAGGTGCAAGTATACAGAAGTATATATATACATATGTATATGTACGTACGTATTCATTGTTTAAACGAACAACAAAGCTTGAAGAGAGAGAATTGCATGACACAATTTCTCGTCGTGTCGAGCTATCATCATGAAAATTTCGAGGATCGAGAAGCGGCGTTCTTCTTTTAATCAAAATAAGACCTCAAATCTCTTCAGTGCGATCCCTGAGACGGCCCTGGTTTAGTTCGTTCCCATGGAACCATAATTAATTCCTCGCTGTCGACATGAGAATATGTAGGTGCATCTGTATCCAGAGAAATGGATGAGTCGCCTAATCAAGAATCATACGGCATCATCAGGCCAGTTCCTGATCGTAAATACTTCTCACATGACTAGAAACAAGCAATGCGATTGATATGACTGCGTGAGCAACACCTTACTCCAACTATACATAAGGGTCCATTGGAATCCATAGGCACGGGTTTAGGGCGTAAACCATGGGGTCTGCTCAGGTCGGTCCATCACCAGCTGACTGCAGAGACACTCATCGGGACCTTAGCCCAAGAGAGTATCAGGAGTTCATCGCCAGGATTTAGGAACAGTCCACTTCAGGACTGTAGGGGATTTCGAACAGTCCACTTCAGGACTGTAGGGGATTTCATGGCCAAACAAAGTCAGACTGCATACGAGGACACTTGCAACTCTGACATCCTCGACGCTTTGACCGGCTGCCACAAAGCTGATTAGACAAAGCACCTTTCATCCTGTTCTGCCCTTCCGAAGGCCCACCTCTTCTACTCCACCTGTGTCGGTCTGTGTCGGTGCCTCGGTCCTTGAAAGCGACTCCCTGAATTTTCTTGCCAAGCAGCTGCCGCATGCCACGCAGAATTCACAGCCGCAGCGGCAGAAGACGTGGTTGCAGCCGGTCTGATAACCGACAGGGAGTTGCTTCTCTTTGTAGTTTGGAGGCTGGAGGCAAATGGTCTTCTGTTGTCAGGCCAGTACCTAGATGACACGCACGGATGAGGGATACAAGCGATTTCTCCTCAGCCCAAAAGGGAAGCACCCCAAGAGGCAACACTCCAAATGGCGACACCATTTCAATACCCAGCCTCGCGTCGAACCAAAGAAAGGCAACGCGGGCACACTTGGCACTCCTCCACGAAGGCTGCGAGGATCTAGGGTTTTCACAAGGGGTTCGGGTTAAGGGTTAAGGGTTTAGGGTTTAGGGCTATCACGATTTCACTTCGTCATGTGGCCTTAGTGCAACTGATGTGGCGTGGGGGTCCCCAGTATTTCCCCCAAATTCTATCATAAGGAACCCGGACAGCCCTAAACCCCAGTCGCCCTCAGCCCCGAAACCTCAATCAAACTCCCAAAAGGGTATCCCTGTGTTAGGCAACCCTAAACCCTAAACCCCAAACCCGAAACCCTAAACCCCCCCCAAAAGGGGGCTCCTGCAGCAGCCAGCCCTGGGAGGGCCCCGAGGCTCCCAAGACAACTTCGCGGAGCCGCTCACCATGGCCTGGCACCGAGGGTGGTTAGGGCCTTTTGAGAGGGTTGCTTGGGCTTTTTGAGGGTATTTGAAGCGATTTCCGGAGGTTCTTGAGGGTTTCTTGTAGTTTGCTTAAGGTATAGGGTTTTTGATGTCTTTACAGGGGCTATTTATGGGTTTGTCTTTATTTACATGGTTGTGGTAGGGTTTACAAGGATTATGGGGGTTTGTGGGTTCTTATGCGGTTTTAAGGGGTTTGTAAAGTTTATAGGGGTTGTAGGCTCACCTCAGGTCCTGCTTTATGCCGAGCTCTGTGACCCTAAGCCGAAGCCTTCCAGAGAATACTCGTGACATGGGGACTTCCGAAATTAGGGGTCTTACTGGGATCCTTATCATAAGAGAATCCTGCGTTATTGGAGGGTCTTTTTGGGGGGGCCCCTTATGTTCGTAAACCCCCACATGGCAACGCAGGTCGGAGGCCGAGCGGCTTGCGCTGCGCATGCTGCTGTAGCGTGCCAGGGCCAGCTCCTGGCGCTCCGCCGAGGACCGCTCCAGGGCCCGCTCGACGTCGAGCGGCAGGAGGCGGTAGGCACAGCCTTAGCGAGGCTCAAGGACTTCGGGTTTGCGGATTTTTGGGTGAAGTAGAAATGCACTCACTGGAATTAGCCTGAGGCCGAAACGTAAGGTCTGGGATTGCACTACACTGTCACTACACGCCCTTCTGCTCCCTCTTCTGGGGCACCTCCACTTCAGCTTGGTGGCCGATGCCCGGGCATTTCAGGTTGAACCGGCCCTCGTCAAGAATCTGCAGTTCCACCTTGGCCCATGCGATCTCACAGTTTAGTAGCGGGCCCTACAAACTACTGAGGATCCTCAAGGAGTGCAAGAGATTCGCGGACACGAGCCTGAAATCCTGGAGAAGCCCCCTAGAACTCCTTGAACCCCGCATTCTTGCTGGACTCGCTGCGTAGCGATTGAGGCAATCCCAGCAGATTCCGTGGGCATCGCAGCGCACATTCTGCCAGCTGTGGTTGTGCATGTGGGCCTCAGCTTTTTGTTGCTAAAGCTAGGTTTGCGTGTGGGATCTTGGGGTTCGTCGGCCCTCGAAGGAATGGATCCCCCCGGAATCTCCCCAGCCACTCTCCCATAGATTCCTGGCCAAGTTGCATACTCAACAGCTTGGCCCTCTTCGAAGCAGATCGGGCAAACGGCTGCCATTGCTGCGGAGGTCTTGGGAGCTAGGGATGCTAGTTGAAGTGGGAGGCGCTCTTCCTGAGCCCAACATTGTGCATCGCTCAATATCACACAGAGTGTAACAAGGGTTCAGCACTAGCATCATGCACGAGAAGCCCCCGACGCAACACATGTCGGCTGTCTTCTGCAGGCCTTTGCCGACTTCATGGAGTTGGATCGCTTGATTTCCTGGCTGACTTGGATGCAGGACGCTACTTTCAGGGTCCATAGCCCTCGGCTTCAATGGGTTTCAACTCCCCACTGCAACCTCCCCACTCTGCTGTGAACGGTCGAAACCTCAGATTGTCAGAGATCAAAGGGAGCTCTGAGAGAGAGAGAGAGAGAGAGAGAAAGACAGAAAGAGCGATAGAGAGAGAGAGAGAGAGAAGGAGAGAGGAGGGCGGCAGGGAGAGACGCACCATGATCACTTGCCTAAGAGACCCAGTCCTGCTGCTGTCGCTTCTCTGCCTGCTCTCGCCACTTCTCCAACACAGCTTTCGCCTGCTTCGTAAACATCAGACTTATAATTGGAACAATTTGAGCACATCCACGCCAGGTGTTTGCTACAATGGCCTGCATGCAAGCCACACAGCCCGTCCAAGAAGGCAGATGCACTCTGCTCGACAAGGAATTCTGCATTCAGAATCTCCGCTCGCACACAAAACGACCGGCGGAAGACAATCGCCTTGCCACCGTTTGTCTTGTCACCTGCATCTTCTGCACCTGATGCAGTGTAAGCTGTGAGGAACTGGCCTACTATAGGGGCCTAATAATTAGAACAGTGCTTTAGGGGTGATTATAGTATATTTCAATACAAACGGGACCATAACGGAATACTATTAGTCAATATTCCGACCCCTACATTACTTGCTTCCGGCTTCTGGGTTGGAATGGTCTAGGGCGTGTGGTGCGTTCGAATCTTGCTGCAGTGAAAGAGTGCAACATATGTACAAAAGTTCAAGAAGTAGACATGTGAAATGCATACTGGCATTGGCATGTACAGATACCACATAAGCGAATGGAAGCATATACGCATGTTCATTCAAATTGTACATATATATATATATAGCAATATATATATATAGTAATATATATATATATATATATATAGTATGTGTGTTTGTATGGTGGAGGGGAACCTTGGAACCGCAGTGACGGCAAGCCGAGCTCCACACCGACGTCGTCTTTGCTGAGTTGCTTGAGCAGCTTGCGGGCCTCTACTGAGTCTATTGGGGGGGGGCTCTATCCTCGACCTTCGAGGTCCACACCCCCACGAGCCCGAAGATACCCTAGGAGACCCCTCGGTGCTTCGATGGGAAGCTGCTAAAGGGCTCCGGGCCCAGGGCTTGGGGACCAAAATGGAATGAGGCAGCTGTGGCGGGCCTCATCTTCGTTGTTGTTCTTCTTGCGTGCTTCATCCTTGGACGAACGGGGTTTGAGATTGGGTCCGGACAAGTGAGGCTGATCGCCTGGCCTGAACACTCACGAACGCGTGATGCGAAGGGTCATGCACTACTATGCTACCAGGTTCGTGAACGTAACTTTCAAAGGGAACACGAGACAGAACCTTGGCAGGCGCACGCCACGTGGGATGTCTGCACTTGCCAAAGCCCAATGCCACGCGTGCCATTCTGGCACTGGCTTCTCCTGGCACAACACCCTGCAAAAAAGTATGTCTTGGCCCTCTTGAAGGACATTCAAGGACCCCCATCGACCTGTCTTGAGCAGAGTATAAGGGTTTCAGCAAAGCAAAGGACAGCTACTCCAAGAGTGCCTTTGTGAAGAAGGGGTGCTGCATCGCCTCTGCCTCAGCACCGGCTGAATGATCTGAGGGGGTCTGGGTTTTAGAGGCTCCTGCTTAGGCTTTTAGGGAGCCAAGTCCCAGGCAGCTGTCACGCGCTGCTTCGGGCATAGCCTTGGCAGGGTATGCAACACAAGATCTCATCTTGTTGATGGCATGTGAGGGTTCAAGTTTCGAGGCGACCACGTGTATACCCAAGAGAAATTTCTAAGAGTGACATGGGGTGTCCTGCAACGTTGGCCTGGTAAGATGCTCACGCTGGCCTGGCAACTGTGTACCCGGCGCAAGCAAACCGCCCAGCATCTCGAAAAAACTCTCAGTGAGGCAGTACCTGCTCGAAGCCCAAGACGCAGATGAGGGAGAGGCCCGTGCGATGCAGGGAACGGTTGCAGAACAATTCACAGCCAGAATCCTTGAGGTCTTGTCCTTTCGGCTCGTGCGGTAGCTACTTGAGTTTCACAGGACACGCTGCGACAATCACCCAAACCAACACTTCCACTACCAGTTATCTTTACTTTTACCATTCTTATTCATAGTATTATTTTTATTACTATTATTACATACATATTATAGATGATACACCAGGGCACTTGGAGTCTGCCGGCTTGCCAATTCCAGAGCGGAAGAAGCGTCGGAGGAATCCGCGCCTTGAACCCTACACCCTTGACCCTTATGAATCCCATAAGCCCTGCAACACCCCGTAAGCCCTACAGACCCTATACCTAAGGGTGTGTACCCTATGCCAAAGGGTGGGAACCCTGTAAACCCTAGACCTAAGAGACCTTTTACACCCCAAAACGCAACCCAGGGCTGATGTTTCGGGTGAGGAGCCAGCGTTTCTCAGTCAGGAGCTCCTGTGTGGCTGCGATCCCTCATAAACATCCCGTAACCCCCCTGCAAAAGCCCTTGTAAAGCCCACGCCCTAGGGCTTAGGGATCAGACTCAGGGTTTGTGGCTCGGAGTTTAACTCCCTACACGTCACGGCATGTCCAAGGATGAATTTTGGGCTGAAGCATCTGGGCAGGTGAGCTCAGGCATCGGCTCATCCCCCTGCTCCTTGTGGGCTTTGGCGCTGGAAATCTGCGACAGGTCGAAGGTTTCAGGGTTTGGCTGAGAGGGGCTGGCATCAAGGCCCACCATTCCAAGAGTCTCAAAAGCCCTGGCCGGTCTGCCTTGGCACTCACATAGGTCCGGTAGTTCGGAAGCTTGCACAAACCTGGCCATGTCCTCAGCGGCAGTCGCTAAGCCATGCCTACGTTCAGTTCTACAGGCAAGCGCGCTCCCAGAAAAACCTAGCATTTAGGGCTGTTTAACGTCAAACAACCCTGAAGCCTAAAGGGTTCTTTAACGTTAAAAAGCCCTCAAGGCCAGTGTAGTAGGCTTTCGACTCATCGGTGGGCTTGCCCATGATGGAGAAGATCTCTTCGACATATGCCAGAACAGTCCTTCGTGCGTCCACCGGAATTTGCTCCTTGTGACCGGTCCTAGTGTCCCCTGATCTTGCAAGAACTGCTTTGCTAGAGCACAGGCTGCGCCCCGCAAAGCCCGTGTCTAAGCTCGCCACTTGTTGGGATTTTCTGGGTCTCCACCAAAGAACGGCTGTCGTCGGCCTGTTTGGCAAAGAAGGATCCTTGGAAGCGTGAAGAGTCTGCGATGGGCTGATCTAGAATCCCAACACAACCCCAAATACCGAAATCGAAGTCCGTGAGAATTGAAGGCTGTAAGGGCCTGGCTCTGC
This sequence comes from Symbiodinium natans, assembly GCA_905221605.1. Lineage (NCBI taxonomy): Eukaryota > Dinophyceae > Suessiales > Symbiodiniaceae > Symbiodinium > Symbiodinium natans. The sequence continues at coordinate 13,041 of CAJNDS010000527.1, forward strand.
CAAGATACACCCAACAGACCAGATGTCCAAGCCAGGGCCATAGTGCCTGTCCTCAGTAAGAAGCTCTGCAAGCAAATCATCTTCGCGTTGGTGTTGCCAACTGTGGTAGTGTATCTGATCTGCCAAGCAGGGTGCCTGAAAGCTCTGGGGGCAAAGCAGCGGCACGCCAATCACCACAACACGGCACAACCTCTTCCCCCTTCCCTAGACCCTCCTAAGCCTGGGCCTAGCTGTTGCCGCAGGGGCTCGCCCATCAGAAGCTCGATGGCGCCTGGGCTCCATCAAAGCGTCGCCGAAACAAAGCTGTCATGTGGGGATTGCTCAAAGTACTGGGCCCTTCTTCAAAGATTTCGCCCTAAACTGCTCAGGAACAATATTGTATAGCAGATGTCGGCAACTACCAGTGCTGAATGGAACCAGCAAGGCCGTGTTGATTGCATGATCTATCGACTTGCTGTCATCGGGCCCTGAAACGGTGAGCTCTAAGCTTGCAGGCGATAAGGCAGCGAGACGATCATCATGGGAGGCTCCAGTCCCTGAGCACGAGCAACCGTTTGGAAATCAAGACAGAAGCGCGCTGGAGGCTCTGTTCCCACAGCTAAGTTCGGCGCCTTGGCCGAAACGAAGCCGAAACCATCGTCCTTCAAAGCTGCCCCCACGAATTTACGCGGCTCTGCACTACGCCACGATGCGCGTCTGCGCTGCCCAAACGCACATACGCAGCGCACTGGCAAAGGTACATGTCTTCCGGTGAGGCAATTGGGTAGGAGTGTGTTTAACTTATGGTTGTGAGTGTCAGGAACTGAACTAGACAAGACCCACGGCTGGACGATTGGCTCGACTCCTGGCCGAAAGCCACGCGAGAGATCCCAAAGTCGCAAACTTTGATCTCGCCGGAGGTGTTGAACCTCACTCGGCCGTGGCGAAGAGGACTTTGGAGTTCGGGGGCTTCAGGTCCCCCGGGGGCCCCCTAAATCCTAAACCCTAAACCCCAAACCCTAAACCCCAAACCCGCGATCGTGGTTTTAAGTGTAGTTCAATGCTCCGAGGAGTCAGCAGGACGTTCTTGGTAGCCAAATCCCGGTGCAAGATGCCTGGTGCTGAGCCAGAACTCCCAAATCGGGAACTCTATGGCTCTATGCTGCTTAACCCTAAACCCTAAACCGTAAACCCGAAACCTCAAAGCTTGCAGCAATCTAGATTCTTGATGCTGGGCCATGCTGGACCTCGCCACTCCCGAAGATAAGTGGAGCTAGACGCCGACTGCAACACATGTCTACGGCAGCTAGATGTCAAGGCTCAACGAACTTTAGAGAGCCAACGTTGCAAAGCTGCCTTTTCGGTGTTACAGGAACATGGGCACCTTTCAGGACAAGCATCGCACCTTGTCTTCCCTGGTTCGCACCCTTTGTTGGCAGCCTTCGCCTTTCAACCCTGAAGCATTTCAACTCGTCGACCTCTCCATTGCCGCGAGGCCTCGCTGATGCAGGTGGCCTGTGGCATCCAGGACCTGCCACTCGGAATGGGATCCATGCATGAAGAAATGCGCAGGCAGCCAGGAGGCAGGAATCCAACTCCCTCCCCCTCCCCTTCACACGAATCTGGAAGTCCTAAACAAAAAGGCCGCGAACCCGGCCGAATGAAGCACTGCTCTCAAAGCCCGCCTGTCGAATAATGTACTTGATCTCGCTGAAGGACAGGTCGTGCTTCGGCGAATGAATCAGTTCCAGTAAAGACGCCTGACCTTCGTGTCGCAGCCAACTAGCTGTAGCTACCGAATCTGCTCGGAATGCTCAAGACAATCGCGAGATTTGCCATAAGATATGCCTCGGCACAGATACTTACGAAGCAGCCTTCGTTCATTTCTGACAAGGGCTCGGTTGAAAGGGCGTTAGCTCCTGTCTTTCCAAGTCCCAAGAGTCTCCTGAACCATGATTCCTAAGCCCCTAAGCCTCCCCAAGCCCCCTGAAACCTGAACCTCAGTGTCCGCCAAGATCCGGGCAAAACTCCATCACGATCAGGGGGTCACCTCCCGTGGTGTGGGCGATCTCGTGCATCTGCACCTGACAGGGCATCTTAAGGCTTAGAAAGGGTTGCATGCGGGGGGTGGTGGGGGGGGGGGGGGGGTTATGGAAAGCTTCAAACGATTTTAAGGGTTTGAGGGCTTGGTGAGGCTCTTTGCTCACCCTAAACCCTAAACCCTAAGCCCTAAGCACTAAACCCTAAACCCTAAACAGCCCTAACCCTAAACCCTAAACCCTAAACCCTAAACCCTAAACCCTAAACCCTAAACCCTAAACCCTAAACCCTAAACCCTAAACCCTAACACTAAACCCTAAACCCTAAACCCTAAACCCTAAACCCTAAACCCTAAACCCTAAACCCTAAACCCTAAACCCTAAACCCTAAACCCTAAACCCTAAACCCTAAACCCTAAACCCTAAACCCTAAACCTAAACCCTAAACCCTAAACACTAAACCCTAAACCCTAAATCCTAAACCCTAAACCCTAAACTTCCCCACCCTCCCCCCAAAGCCTGCAGCCCTGAGCCTGCTGAGACCCCCGGCGATGTTCTCGTGCCGGACGCTCCGTAGGATGCTGATCTCTCGCCTGAAAATTCGGGTTTAGGGTTTAGGGTTTAGGGTTTAGGGTTTAGGTTTTAGGGTTTAGGGTTTAGGGTTTAGGACTTCGGGTTTAGGAGACATTTTGGAGAACAGTGGGAACTTGGGCAAACTGCAGCTTTTCAGAGACATTTTGGGTGCAGAGACAGCTACGGTGCAGCCAGAAAAGCAGCCAAAGGCTGAGATCCAGGCAGCAAACTAAGAGGAAATCCGCCCCAAACGGGGTCTTCCTTCCTCGACCTTGGACACCCCCAAAGCCAGTAACCCAAAACCCTAAACCCTATAAACCCTAGACCCACGTACTCAGCACTGGAACTCGGCCGGCGCGGAATCGGGGCGCGGCGCTGCTTTGATCGCAACTATCTCTTTGGTCTCAGTGTTCTCTGCTTTGAAAACCTCAACAAAACCAAGCTTAGGGTTTAGGGTTTAGGGTTTAGGGTTTAGGGTTTAGGGTTTAGGGTTTAGGGTTTAGGGTTTAGGGTTTAGGGTTTAGGGTTTAGGGTTTAGGGTTTAGGGTTTAGGGTTTAGGGTCTAGGGTTTAGGGTTTAGGGTTTAGAGGTTTAAGGTTCGAAAGCATACGTACTCAGTAACGACAGCCGCAAATGTCAGGGAACGCGAGAGCTTTAGAACTCGAGGGAATGATGCGACTCGGCGACAGATCTTGCTTGTGATGTTCCCCCTCATACTCACAATCCTCACTAGAAATTATTGTACCCCTATTCGAATCCCTATTAAGGACTGTTGGTATAAGGGGGAACATCCCAAGATCTTGCCCAAGACCCAGAGGCGCAATGTGGCTGCGCAATGTGGCTTGGTGGCGGGCACTTCCGTAGGCTCCAACGCCGACCTCGTGGAGGCACCGACTTTAACAAAGCCGCAGTGGGCTTAAGAGGGCTTCAATTTAGGTTTCGAAGCATTGTTGCTAATCACGATGGATTGTTTGGATTCCCCAACCCCCAACATTTGCACCCCATGACTCTTCCATGGCTTATCTAGGGCTTGCACCTGTGTTTCAGGGATTGGCCCAGAAAGTAACATGAGTCAGCCCGGCCGGGCCTTTTCGATCTTGCGGTACTTCTCCGCGGCAGGGGAAGCGCCTTCACCGGAAGCTGCTGTGGGCCCAGCTGGGGGCATTGGAGAATAACAGGTCCCCTGAAGAACCCCAAGCCTATTTTCTTGGATATTTTACATAAGAGACAGCAGTAAGGAGTTCTTTCTGACAAGCCTCGAAATGGTAGGCTTGTGGGTTCTCAAGGCAGGGCGTTTGTGAATTTCCTTCTTTTGGGCCTTGACAGGGGGTCGGGGTGTGTTCTTCTTATGAACACGACCCCTCCCCACGAAGGACCTGCCCCACCAGACTGAGCCTGCGACTCTTGTGGATTTGTGGTTGCAAGGCTTTAGGCAGTTCGAGGCTGCAAGGCTTTAGAATATGTGTATATCTTTGTATAGAAAGATCTGTTTGAGGGTTATTTAAGAGAGAGGAGGGGTTTTAAGGTTTATCATAGGGCTTGGGATACTCGAGGTCATCAAAACCATCAACATCACCGATGCGCACGTGGTAGATGATAACACCCCAGCCATCAGCCCTGCAGCCCCTAAAGACCAAATCCCGGCTTTCAAGCCCTATAAATCTCATTACAAGGATGATCGTTATCATACTCGTGCTCAGCATTCTTGGTACTATCTTCCTATCTTCGTATCTTCGTATATTCGGAGGTTCATATATTCTTATTCTTTCTACTCTAAATCCTTAACCCTAAACCCTAAACCTCAGTGGAGCTGAGCCCCAGGCCGAAGCCACACACAAAAGGTGAGGGCGTAGGCGTAGGTAGTGGCGTCGGGAGGGTCTCTTCGGGCCTGCTTCAAGGGTTTAGGGGGATGGTTAGGGTTGTGGGTTCAAAGCTTAGGGTTTAGAGTTTGGGGTTAAGGGTTCGGCTTGACATCCGGATGCGAAGCCAACGCCCGGGACTCCTTCAGAAGAGTACTTGCAGCCGAACCATATAGCCAAATACAAGGTATCCCGAAAGGCGGAGCATATGGTCAACACCCCAGTTTTTTCAGGTTGCGATTTCCAGGTCTCTCTGCGCGCATGCCCACGCAGTTGGATTCTCGTCACTTCGTGGCTTAGTGTTCAGAATGTAATTACAGTAGGTGCCCTCTCCTGATTGCATCTGTCAGCTTGCGGAGCCCTGTCTCTGCAAGCGCTTGCCTCGATCGCTTTCCATTCGACGAGGCCACAGCAGAGATTCCGGGCGGCGCGCATCGAGCGGCTCGCTTCTGGCAGGCTTGGAAAAGGGTCTCTTTAAATCCAGCTATCAGCGGAACTCCTGCAAATGGAAGTCATTCCAACATGCAAAGACTGCTGCAGGGCACCCAAGCCAAGGCTATACACCCACTAGAACCTTCGATTCAAGTCTTCCCCTGGGCGGCTTTATCAGAAAAATTACAGATGAAATCGCCGAGCTCCGGACCTCAGGCGTCAAGAGGGGGGAGTCGTCCTGGCGCGCGGTTGGCCACAAGAAGCTGCCCCAAAGAACAGTGCCATGTGGCCTTCAAATGGCATGGTCGGCTCCTAGAACAAGAGCTTGTGAACCACTATTATGCCCACACCCCCACCCAGAATGCGATAATCCTTACTGCAGGAACGCCTCCCCAAAACGGGCAGCCCTCTCTTCGCGCAGCCACATAGCAAGGCTTCACGGCCGGAAGACTCTTGAAACTCAGCCCGGTTGGCCATGTTCAGCCAATGACCCGTCAAGCTGTGAGGCCTGCGAGCGCAGTGTCGAGGACCCTAAACAGTCAACACGAACCAGCCTCCATCTGCTGTGATTTCTTGGACACATAGACACAGCCCACTATGCGTTGAGTAAAACAAGCGATTCTCCCACCCTCTGATACCGAAATGAGCCCGCCCTCTGAAGCGCACCCCACACCAGGTTACCAGCCCTGCGAGGAGCCTCTTGTCAAAATGGGCAACCTCAGTATGGATTGTCGTTGTTATGCCGAGGGTTGAGTTTGGGGTTCGTTAGGGCCTAGGCGTTCATTAGGGGGTTTAAGGGAAAGGCTTAGGGTTTATAGGGTTTAGAGTTTAGGATCTGTGGACTCTGCAGGTGAGGTGAAGACCTAAACACTTGTGAGCGACATGCCGCCAGCACTGCATAGCTTCGGAAGGACCGCGAAGAATCACCCTCAACCCTGAACCGTCACAGGTTAACCCTACACCCTAAACCTAAACCCGAAACCCGAAACCATAAGCCCTAAACCCTAAAACGGCGAGTCTCAGCACATGAGGCTTGGACACGTCCTGAAAGGCAGGGCCGGGTGGCAAGACCATGTTCTCTCGGCACCTATTTTCTGAGCTCCGCTGCTCCATTGTTAGCGCCTTGTAGAGTCATACGGCTTAGCCTCATGGTGCTGCTCATTAATTAATACGAATCCTAAGCGGGTGATAGGTAAGCAGAATTAAACCCCCCTGACTTTGGAGGGAGGGCTAGCTAGGTCTGCCGGTTCATGGTTTGCGGATGTGTCCATATGTGTCCATTGCAAGCTGGAAGCATAAGCGCAACAAAATAGGCAGCCCTGCAGAGAACCAAGGTGTAACATGGTGTAACGTGTGGGGGTCAGGCCCCAACTATCAGCATGCTGTGCATTTTTGACCCTCGGCCCGGCAACTGATACCTAACTACTGAAATCGATCTCAAGCTGGCTGACCTCTCGGGCTTCCAGAAGTTCAAAGTTACACCTCAGCGGCGTCGGCAAAATACACCTCCGAGCGCCGGCTTGGTCGACCTACCCTACGGCCACACGGCATCGTACGGCCCTACATCACTACCACTGAACGGCTGGAACCGCTCGAACTGCCAATCCGCAGTCGAGACAGTCGTGGCGCTCTAGCAGTTCACGGTTCTGTCCACTTCAAAGCTGGACAGGTGAGCCATGAACTCAGCCCACTCCTTAGAAACACTTGCAATACCACATGTCTCGCTCGCTGCCTCGCTGGGCACAGCCATGCTGAGTCTTGCGAAGCAAGGCAACAAGAGAAACAAGCCATGCAAAGCCACGCCGCGAGCTTCTGAAGCTTCAAGAAAGCCACCATGAAGTCCTCGCAGCTTGCAGCCATTGATATAACCGCCAACCCGAAATCCTGGACAGGCAGAAAACCTTCCACGAACCCCCCTAAACCCTTGAACCCCAAGCCCCGAAACCCCTGACCCTAAACAAATCCCTGAACCCTAAACATCCCTGAACCATACCTAAACCCTAAACATCCCTAAACCCTAAACATCCCTGAACATCGCTAATTCCTAAAGCCATGTTCCCAGTCCTCCCCGAGACTGGCTGCGAGATCTTTGTCGGCCTCTAGCTCCCGGATGGCATCCAAAAGGTTCCTCCATGAACCAAGGTTTAGGTTTAGGGTTTAGGGTTTAGGGTTTAGGGTTTAGGGTTTAGGGTTTAGGGTTTAGGGTTTAGGGTTTAGGGTTTAGGGTTTAGGGTTTAGGGTTTAGGGTTTAGGGTTTAGGGTTTAGGGCTTAGGGTTTACGGTTTAGGGTTTTTGAACCCGACAGCCCTGAGCCATGTTCAGCTTGCGAGTGCCGGGAAGTATTCAAAAACCGCCCTCCGGCAGTCCTAGGAAGTGAAGCGATGTTCTTCAGCTCCGGCGCCCCATCAGGAATCTCCTGCATGGAGGGCTTCGGGTGTATGGGAGCGGGGCAGCCTCCTGGGCGGAGTTACGCCCCCCCCCCCCCCCACATCTTGACAACACCTGTCCCCTTGACTGAGGCACGGGCATACATGTTCACGGAGGATGGAAAGTAGCAGCCCTGAGGGTCTGCTTTCCTTGGAAGAACGCAGCTAGCTATTCGAGGTGGCTTCGGTGGGAGGGGAATGGGCGAATTTTGGCACTGCATGCCTAAGCGCCAAGTGTCGTGTCCATACCCCACATACCAGCTGCCATCATGGTGGCTTGCAGTAAGTAGGGGTTCGCCTTGGCAGAGTGCTGAAGGGGTGGGACCACACGCTGTTGAACAGCAAGGTTTGTAGTGCATAGTTCGGTTCGGAGTGGCCCTGGTCGAAGCCCTAAACCCTAAACCCTAAACCCTCAACTCTCAACCCTAAACCCTAAACCCTAAACCCTAAACCCTAAACCCTAAACCCTAAACCCCAAACCCTAAACCCTAAACCCTAAACCCTAAACCCTAAACCCTAAACCCTAAACCCTAAACCCTAAACCCTAAACCCTCCCGCCCCCCCTCAAAGCTCTATTGGGGTAGGCGGGCGCAGTCGAGCGCTCAGCGAGACCAGGGCAGGCTCTGCTGGGCTGCAGAGCCTGCCAACCGCACCCCTGAGGGGTCGCCAAGCTAGAGTCGCCTAGCATAGTCACTATAGATATTGTATAACCCTAAAACCCTCGAGAGGAGTCCTTTGCCTTTAAAACCTGGCCCTGGCCCTGGCGCCCTGGCCCTGGGCCCTGGCGCCCTGGCCCTGGCCCTGGCCCTGCCCTGGGTCTGGCCCTGGCCCTGGCCTGGTCCTGGGCGCAGCCAGCTGGCCCTGCCCTGACCTGGTCCTGGCCCTGCAACCCAACCTTCCCAATCCAAGCCCTTCCTGAAAATAATCGGCGTGTCTGTCTGTGCAACCTCTTCTTTGCTATGAGAGGGCCCTTCGGCCCAGACTGTCCCCTCGCGCAAACCTGAAGGGGAGTCCTTTGCCTTATGGCCCCAAGTGACCCGCAACCTGCAACCTGTTCACGCCTGAGTTTTCTGCGAGAGGGCCCTTGGGCCCAGACCGTCCCCTTCGCGTAAACCTGAAGGGGAGTCCTTTGCCTTATGGCCCCAAGAAAACCCAGAAGGCCAGTCACTAAAGGCTTGGGCTGTTCTAACTAGTTTCAGAATCCTCTAAGAATGTTCGACGTGTGATTTTGAATGGTTGCCTTAGTTTGGGCTGGCTCCGGCTCGGTTTCGCGGATTTTGAATGGCTGGCTTGGCTTTGGCTGGCTCCGGTTTGGTTTCGCAGTGAGTTGTGATAGGGTGGCCTTGGGGTGGGCATGTCTTCACACTATTGCGTTCAGCTGACCCGTGCTACACCCTAAACCCTAAACCCTAAACCCTAAACCCTAAACCCTAAACCCTAAACCCTAAACCCTAAACCCTAAACCCTAAACCCTAAACCCTAAACAGCCCCAGACGCGTCCTACCAGCCTTACCAAGAGGCGGCTCCATCTGCGAGCCGGAGCTCGAACCGATCGCCCTCCGGAATTCGCACCTTACAATGGCGCGGGTTTCGTGGCTTCAGCCTTCGGCTTTGCAACTTAGGGTTTAGGGTTTAGGGTTTAGGGTTTAGGGTTTAGGGTTTAGGGTTTAGGGTTTAGGGTTTAGGGTTTAGGGTTTAGGGTTTAGGGTTAAGGGTCGAGGCATTTTGCGGATTTAGGGCTTCTTGGGTTGAGGGTTTAGGGTATTGGGACAGGAGGGACTGCAGGAGCTTTCATCTCAACTGTATTTTTCTACGACTTCTACGGCATCGGGATACGGTCTCCGCGGCAGCCATGAGTAGATGGCTCTGCCACATCTGATCATATCAGGCTGTATTCTAATGTTTCAGAAGCTGGAGCCAAAAGTATTCAAATTCCAAAGTCGAAAGAAAGCATGTGACAAGATCAAGGTCGCCGAGCTTCCATGTGACTACGGTTGTTGCCGCTCCATGAGACGCCTCAGTTCTGCAAGAGATGCCTTCGCCAGGACTCCCAATAAAGACTCTACATGTATAACCTATACACGCCTGCATGAATTCTACAAGCCCTAGCACTCTGGCTACGAACCCAAAACCCAAAACCCAAAACCCAAAACCCTAAAAGCACTCCGTTGCTTGACCAAGCAGCGGTTGGGGGACCAAGCGCAGCCAGAGCCCGTGGGCGACGAGTTTAGCCTCCCAGAGAGTGGGTTGCCCGGACTTAGAGGATATCTAGGGTTTTTGGGGTGTTATTTCAGGGTTTTGGGATAGGGGTTTAGGGGGTTTAGGGGGTTTAGGGGCGTTTAGGGGCGTTTAGGGGCGTTTAGGGGCGTTTAGGGGCGTTTAGGGCCGTTTAGGGGCGTTTAGGGGGTTTAGGGGCGTTTAGGGGGTTTAGGGGCGTTTAGGGGTTTAGGGTTTAGGGTTTAAGGTAGTGTTGCGAGGGCCTGCAGGGTTTCTGGGGCTCGTCGAACTTATAGGAAACTTCGCTAGGCCCGAAGCTGTGGCGAAACCATCGCGCCCTCAACCCCAAAATCTTAAAGATTTAGGACCCTAAACCATCCTAACCATCCTAAACCCTAAACCCTCAACCCTATACCCTAAACCTAAACTCCAAGAAGAACCTCACTTTGACCCTGAACTTCAAAGTTCTATAGCCTCCCCCACTATGTGTCACGCTGATCATAAGTGGTGGAACCGTCCTGGACCTTGGAGTTCAGAGTACTTAGGGTGTCAGGGTTTGGGGGTTTGGGGGTTTAGGGTTTAGGGTTTTGGGTTAGGGTTTAGGGTTTAGGGTGGGCTTTGCCTCTTGTAGGAGTTCACCACGGGGTTGGTGATGACGCAGTAGGCCGGTGCCTGGCAGCAGTTTCGGCGTCACATGTCGGTCTGGATGCTGCGGCTTCAACCCTAAACCCTAAACCCCTTCTAGGTGGGAAAGGAAGCTACTGGGCAGCTACTGCCTTGGCGAGGACACCTCCCAAAAAGTGGCGTGCGATCTCCGAGAGGTCTCCGTTCGCGCCCTCCGCAAGCAAGCGGGTCTCCAAAGCAGCCAGACATGGTGGAGCTCACTCAGTCATGCCAGCCATCAGTACGTGATCCTGATCATCCAGGACACGTCGGGCCATGCCTCGAAAACATTCTTCTCACCGGCCCACATTGAGCAGTGAATGTGGCATCCATTGCCACCTTAGGTTTGACGTGCATGGGGTGCTCGTGAGCTGCACAGGCAGTGGTGAAATACTTGCGAACCCCGCTTGACCTGATGCAAGTCATCATCTCATCGGATCATCGCTGCGTTACAGAATACTTGCGGGGACTTCTGCGAGGGAGGGCCCGGGGAATTGCATACTCTGGGCTTGTGTCCAGGATTGTGAGTGCATGAGTTTTGAGCTCCGAACAAACCTCGAATCCTAAACTCTACATGGGGGGGATGCTCTAAATGGATGGAGGATGCTTCTCCAACAAGGATCCGGATGCTGATGCTTGCAGCTCTGCCGCTGAAGGTGCTGAATGGCTTGGGCATGAAGGTTGCCTGGCATCAGAACTCTGTGACTCTGGGGGTGTACGGCATGGGGATTATAAGTGTGATTCTATATTAGGAATCCCTTATCATCGTAAGCCATACATACTTTCACAACTGATAGGGCTGGGCGTTTAAATCAGAGGGGTATATGCGGCCCTGCATGAGAATAGGCTAGCTACAAGCACAAATATCAGCCAAGTGCAAAGCACGAGACAATCGATTGCTCCAATGTGAACAAGGCACACCACCCGATCCGCCACTCTATGGCAGACGCAGACCCCAAACCCTAAACCAAAACCTAAACCCTGAGCAACAAACCCTAGAAACCCTAACCTGTATGGCCGTTAACTAAACCCTAAACCCCCTTAACCCTTGAGCACTCAGGCATGGTGTGGGAAGTCACCAAGGCAGTCTTCGGGCCGTCTCCCCGTCGAGGTTAACCGCTAAAGCCCCCTGATGAAGGATGCTTTGTGGCGTTGTGGGTCAAGGCTTACAGGGCCGATGGGGCTTTCGTCAACTGCTGCTGCGACTTTTCTGTCAACCTCGCCGGTGATACCACGAAGCCGTGGCGTTCAGCCAGTGTCTTCACAGCCCTTGTTGTGCAGGGGCTTTAGGGTTTAGGGTTTGGGGTTAGGGTTTGGGGTCAGGGTTTAGGGTTACTTTGGTGTTTAAAATCGCATCCGGGGCCACCCCCCAAGGACCTGAAGATGTCAAGGCTAAGAGTCCACTTGAAGAAGATGTGCTGGTCGGCAGTGGTCATGCAGTCCTAGGCCATTTCTGCCTCTCCCTGTGCCGAAACGCCACCACCTAAGATTCAAATCACCAGCAGCTCCTGGTACTGCCAGTTGATCTCGAACTGGCCATTTGCATCCTCATGGTCGGTCTGGTAGACCCCGAAACCGCACTTGTTCAGGGTGCAAACCTGCAGTGGAGCCGGCCGTGTACAGAACAGTCGGCTTGGGTGTGCCCTGATATTAAAGAAGCCTACATCATGAGACAAGGAGTCGCGCTATTCATCCCTCCGCCCAGCATGTCATGTGGCAGTTCCACTTGCCCATGCACAGGGCGAAGAAGGAGAATGCCAAACATATCTTTCATTATACACATCTTTTTGATGATTCAACATGCGTTAAATGCCTGGAGAAAGTCGCAGACCTCACGTGGAAAGCTAGCAAAGTCACCCAAGTTCCCAACCCCAGCCCAGAATTCTCCGGCAATTTGGGCAGTAGTCAGCTACTCGCTGCACATGGATTTAAGGTGCCCACGATGTCGGTCAGCAGCGCATATCGCCGCATCATGGACTGGGCATCATCTTAGCGCACTCCACGCAAAGAAACGACATCAGAAAGGGCGAAGAAGAGGAAGGCTCTCCAGTATCCGGAGCACATGGTAAGGAGTGCTTGACATCTTCCCGTAGCCATCGCTAATCACCAGAATCACTAATGATGGCCGCCCGGAAGAAGAATGAGGGCAAAGGCATCAAACCCTAAACCCTAAACCCTAAACCCTAAACCCTAAACCCTAAACCCTAAACCCTAAACCCTAAACCCTAAACCCTTTTCAATAAAGACAAGGCACAGCACGGCTTGCTCAAGGAGTCGCCCTCATCCGACACAGCAAGCGGCTTGTCCTGCCATCAGAACCGGAAATTTGGCAACTTGGCCTCGTGGCTCATGCCCTAACCCTAAACCCTAAACCCTAAACCCTAAACCCTAAACCCTAAACCCTAAACCCTAAACCCTAAAACCCTAAACCCGAAACTCGAAACCCGGAACCCTACGTATTCCTGGAAAGCTGGGAATTCGGAGTTCTGGCAGCTAGCACTTCTCTGCTTGGGGGAAGTTGGTGCTTCGAGTTTCGAGTTTCGCAGATGTTCACTCGTGCAAGACACACGCACTGAAATTGACAATGACGGTATCACAGCCGAAAGAAGTTTGAATGAAGTGTAAGTGAACGTGTCGAAGCCCTCTGAACTCGGAAATACGAATTAATTTATATACAATAGAAAGGGTCTCCACACCGTGGTGAAGTGTGTGTGATATGTCCAGCCAGTCGCCCTCCACGCCTTAGACCCTGAACCCTAAACTCGAAAACCCTCAAGAGGGCTCAATGGTCAAGTCCGAGCACCACAATCCAGGGATCAGCGCCGCTCCCTGTAGTGGGGGCTATGGCCACGGATTTGGTTTCAGAAATCGTAATCAACGTCCCTGCATCCCTGAACTCTACACCCTACACCCCATGATGCGATCCTTAGACTGCGGCGCCAGGAGGAAGAACTCCGCCTGAAAACACAGGGCGGGGCGGTTCTCTAAACCATGGTCCAGAAGTCGTACCTCATCACATTGTGCGTGTAGCGTTGAAGTACAGTGATGGCCGCACATTCACACCGCAGTCCACAGGCTTGCCTCCACCCCGGTTTTGAAAACCTCAGCTTGGGACACGGCTCTTCCTAGCAGGACATGGCCCCGGCGTCTTCATGCACACACTGCACGCCCAGACGATGTTTGTGTGGCTTCAACCCCACCATAGATGGCACCGTGCACGCAACGGCTCCAACCAGTGACGCTGCCTCAAAACCTTGCGTCGACAAAAGGACCCATACTCTGAGCTTTGAACCCCAAACCCCAGAAACGAACCCTTCCCCAGCACCTACCACCCTCTGCAGGGTCCTACACATGGAGTTCGTTGAATTCTATTGGAGCTGAACCCGAACATCCTATACCCTGAACCCCTGAACCCCTGAACCCCTGAACCCCTGAACCCCTGAACCCCTGAACCCCTGAACCCCTCAACCCTAAACCCCTAAACCCCTACCCCTAAACCCACCCCTAAACCCCTAAACCCCTAAACCCCTAAACCCCTAAACCCCTAAAAACCTAAACCCTAAACCCCTAAAACCCTAAAACCCTAAACCCTAAAACCTAAAACCTAAAACCCTAAAAACCTAAAACCCTAAAACCATAAAACCCTAAAACCCTAAAACCCTAAAACCCTAAAACCCTAAAACCCTAAAACCCTAAAACCCTAAAACCCTAAAACCCTAAAACCCTAAAACCCCCCTAAACCTAAAACCCTAAAACCCTAAAACCCTAAAACCCTAAAACCCTAAAACCCTAAAACCCTAAACCCTACAACCCTAAACCCTAAAACCCTAAAACCTTACACCCCAAAGCCCTGGTTGCAAGGAGGCGGCGTAGCCACGCTTCTGGAGCGCGGCAATCTGCTTGCGAAGCACTGCTCGTGGAGACTGAAGAACCTCTTTGCCTCTGCTTTGGAGATTCCTGCACTCCTAAACCCTCACAAAGACCCTAAACCCCTACTACCGCACAGTGACGCACCAGGAAGGAACATTCCATGGCACATTGTGCCACTGCTTCCTTTTCTACCACAACTTAGCTGGGCTGTTCTCAGCCGAGGTCTGTTGCTGCAATCTTCCTCTGAACTTGGGCGGCTACGATCCAGGATGGCACTCCATGCCCATCCACTAAGCAAACCATCCCAGCTCCCTCCACGGTTCAATCCGCGAAGCATGGAAACTGCTGCATGTTCTCAGCCGTTTGTGGCTTAGACAAAGACTCAGTTGCATGAACTTGCTGAGAGAACAGCGCCACAGATCCAGCTTCAGAAAGACGTCAATTCAACTTGTGCAGTAAGGACTGCCACGGCTCGTTGGCCGCTTCTGTACACTGGTGCTCGCCGGCCGTTTCTGTACACAAGAAGAACGACTACGGCGCGACTGGGGAGCTTCAAGCAATGCTTTAATAACTTGCTCACCCCCCTGCTGAGGACAGAGCCGCCATCACCACAACAGGCATGCTACGAAGCCAGTATGCCAGCTATGCCAGAGCATGGAAGAGAAGCGTATACAGTATAAAAAAGAAAGTAGTGCATAGTGTGGCGTAAAGTGCGAAAACAGCACAAATACCGTGTACAGTTTGCCCTGTCAACAGCCAGATGACGGAGTGGCACAGGTGCACCAATCTTCGTCCTAGCAGAGAGGGTGGTCCCAAGCACGCGGAACTTGGAGTGTCATTGTGGCAACTCCGGTTCACAGAGTGGGGTCAAACGCAATCGGCCCCCTTGGGCTCCGAATCTTTGGACTCCGAGCTGACCTCATCCTCGTGGAGCTGGTGCCCCTCCGCAGGCATGTTGTTAAAGAGAGCCATGCGAACATGGCTGTGCTGTCTAGACAAACATCTCTCTGCCATCTCCTCTGCCTCCTGCTCCGCCGTGTCCTCCTTCTCCACGAAAATGCCCGGGATGCGTGAGCAGCCCAGTCGCCGCAGCAGCAGCAGTACTCCGAACAGAGCAGCTAGGGTGGCATAGCCCATCATGTAGCCACCAGCTGACGTGCCGAAATTTTGGCCAGGGGCTCCGGCGAAGGTTTTGAAGGTCAGGTCAGCTGTCTCCGCATGCATTAGCCCCAGGCCTGCGATGCACATGGCCACCAGTGCCCAAATCGCGGCCTTCAGGAAGTTGCGGTCAATGAGGAAGACACCCATGGCCACCCAGGCGATGCAAACAAGAAGGGAACCATGCGCCAAGGCCGCAAGTCCAGCCGGAGGCTTGGGCTCATGGGGCCAGATGGACAGGATCCAGTCCGCCGCAGCTGGGAAGAGACCAATGATTGCAGCTGGAAGATGCCGAGGTTTGATGATGTCAAAGGCGTCCTGACAAATGGCCAGGCCGACAAAAAGGATGATGGGCGCAATACCCCAGGGCGGGATGAACGCGTTGATGGCCGCGAAGAGGCCCGTGGCAGCGAGGATGCAGAACGCGAAGCAGTTCAGGAAGGAGTAGTAGATCACGCCTCCTTGGGCCTTAAACTGCGGCTGTCCACAGTACACGCACGTCCCAAAGGGAGAGCCGAACAATCCTGCGACGATGGTTGTCAGGCCATCCACTACGAGGCATTCACGGATGGGGTACATGTCTCCCACCGAGTGCGCTGCATACACGCTCACCAGCGTATTCACGGCCCCGACAAAAGCCACAGGAAGGATCACGGCCATGTTCTCCAGGAGCACCTGGGGAATGGCTAAGAAGGATGCACCATCCAGGAAAGCCGGCATGTAGAAACCAAAGTTGTCGAAGGCATCCAGAACCGCCTGGCCGGTTCCGCCGACTGGATTCGCAGAGCCCTCCGGCCAGCCCTCGCACGAAAGCCAGCCGGTCAGACAGCCCACAAGCATCACGATGATGGCGGAGGGAAGCGGTGACGTCTTTACATCGCCGAAGAAGAGAACCAGTGCCACGCCCAGCGGAAGGAGTCCCAAGTGGCCTGCTTTGAAGACCTCGATGATCTGCGCCAAGCCAAGCCAAGTAAAGCCCAGGCCGGCAAGGGCCATCATCAGGGATGCCTGGGGAGCCACTCGAACGATCAGGGGCCCGGCGAAGCCACACAGCGTCGCGATGGCGCCGCTGACCAGGTTGGCGACGCAGCCGACTCGCCAGGCATGCATGATGCCCTCCTCCCAACCCAGCCCCTCATTGGCTGCCGTTTGTGCTGCCTTCGACACGATGCTAAACACGAAAGCAAAAGCTGCAGGTGTGTTAATGCCATACGGCAAAGTGCACACGTTGGTGTGCTTCTCTTTTCGCATCAGTCGGACCGCCATCCAAGCATAGTAGAAGTTGCCGAAGATCATCGTGATGCACATGCCGGGAACTACTCTGCCATAGAGCACCTGCGTGATGAGGTTGTCCATGGCAGACGTGTCTGCGGTGTCCTTGTACGGTGCAGAAAGGACCTTCTGCATTGCTCCAATGAGGCCCACCATGGTCCCTGAGATCTGACATAGCAGGTTCAGTCCACAGTTGATCTCACCCAGCTTGAAGGGCAGGAGCCGGTACATGCTGGCCACTTCTTGCTACAGTTTCTAGCTCCCAAATCTTCAGCTCTGAGCCCAAGACACTTGCGACTCCGGCCGTTTTTTTCTGGCACGGAATGCTGTGTTATGGCAGCTTCAACCCTGCCATTGCTGTCGCAGTACAGTGTATAGTATATAGTATGCCTGCACACGTAGACCCGACATGACACCGTCTGCAAACAAGGTGCCCTCAATGTAGCAGTCGCCCATGACCACAGCCAGCTCTGGCTGAAAGGGCACCTGAAACAGTAACCCTATACCCCAAACCCTAAACCCTAAACCCTAAACCCTAAACCATCAAAAATGAAGCCCACAACCTGGACCCATGCAGTCAACCGCCGTGCGCCTGCAGCAGAGTGCTTGCATCAGGCTTAGCAATCCTCAGCGCATGACAGGCCAACCCAACCAAGTGCTCTAAAGCCTGAAAGGGTTTATGACTATGGACAATTATGGTATGTTCTGGCATATTATGATATATTGTGGCCTATTCTAGCATATCATGGTATGTTATGGTTAGTATATTATGGTAAAACCTACGCTAACTGCAGCTATCACCCCCCCCCCAGGGTTTATAGGGTTTATGGGTCCTCTTGGTGACTTGTGTTAACAAACCGGTGACAGACCGGACCCCCTCACCCAAAACCCCAAACCACCCCAAACAGCCAAAACCCCCAACACCTCCAAAAGCCCTCAACCCTAAGCCTTCTCGGCCTTTAATAGGAACCCGTAGGAGCCGAATTATATATGAACTTGGACCCTACCGGGCCCAAAAAAGCCACCTATTTTAAACATAAGGACCATCCTACAAACAAGGTTTTTCGGAAAGCCCCTCATAGGGGCCCTTCTACCGTCCCAATAGTAGGATCCTTATGTTTACGTGGTTTTTTGGGCCCCTAAACCCTAAACCCAGAACCCTACACCCTAAACCCTGAGCCCTAAACCCTAAACCCTGAACCCTAAACTTCAACCTGAAGCCCAGCATCATGTCCGCCGCGTGGGGACCTGGTATTGGGCATCTTCTCAAGCCGTTTAGGGTTTAGGGTTTAGGGTTTAGGGTTTGGGGTTTGGGGTTTAGGGTTTAGGGTTTAGGGTTTTGGGTTTAGGGTTTTGGGTTTAGGGAGCCTTATATAGGGTGTTTAGGGCTTCAGTGGTGGCAGGAGGCTGTTGGGTTTTTGCTACTTCGGAGGTTCCCTTGCATGAGCATCATCTTTCAGGTACCCATTGTAGCACGGGGCAGGAGATCCCAGCAGCGCCATTAAGAGCAAGACGTAGCTGTGCTCTCAGCGGGCTGCGAGAAGCGCATGTTCCCTGAAGCGCCCAATTTTAAGAAGTCACCAGGGGCCCTTCTATTTTCGGGCACCTTGCATGGATTCGACCTGTCAAGGGCGAAGCTACAGTTGCAGTCAAGCTGCCAAAATCCAAGTGAGTAGCAGCAGGGGCGAATCCAGCTCCTGCCCAGAAACCCGAGCAGATGTAGCCAGCGATGCACCGGCGATCGCAGGCAGGAAGGAACGTGCCAAGTTCAGGCGAACAGTTCAGGGCGGTTCTCCAAGGAATTCTGAACCCGTCTCCGTCGCGCTGGATCTGCTTGATAGCGCTGGCTGGCACCATCTTCGTCCGAAGCACGCCTGGCACAACCAAGAACTGCTACATACTAAGTGACGGGAGGACGGGGCTTCGGTAGCATGGGGTCCACCTAAACCGCTGAAACCCGAAACTTAACGCCCACTTCTGAATCCGAAACTTCTTTAAGGCGCCTTTCAGGTCAACGAAGGCAACCAGGAAGAACTCGATGCCACGTTCCTTGGCAGAGCAGCTCTGAGGGTTTAGGGTTTAGGGTTTAGAGTTTAGGGCTTAGTTAGGCTTGAGGGTTGAGGGTTTAGGGTTTAGGGTTTAGGGTTTAGTGGAAAGGCGGGCAAGTATGGTGAAAAGGACACCTCCGTACATCAACGAAGGCCAACGGCCAAGTGCTCGCTGCTTGCCAACCGCAATAATTACAATCAAGAAGTATTCTTGGCACCCTTTCGTCATGATGGCCACGATTCTTGCGACCCTAAACCCTAAACCCTAAACCCTAAACCCTAGACCCTAGACCCTAGACCCTAGACCCTAGACCGCTAAACCCTAAACCCTAAACCGAGGCTGGCGGTAAGTCACGTATTCGAAGTCAGTTTCTGTCATTTAGCCATGGCCATGATTCCAGATTCCCAGACTTGAGCACCTTAACTTCCCAGATTCCCACACCTTAACTTTGAAGATGCCGAGATTTTGCCACCTTAACTTCGCAAATCTGGGAATCTGAGGCCTTTTCTGCTGGGACGGGTAGGTCTTTGGGGGAGGGGGGGGAGGGGGGGGGCATCGTCACGTATGTGAGTCTTTTTCTGCATGCATGATGTATCTAGAATATACATATATACAGAAAACACATGTGTACATACATATGTATATATGTATATATGTATATATGTATATATGTTTTTATGTATATATGTATATATGTATATATGTATATATGTATATATGTATATATGTATATATGTATATATGTATATATGTATATATGTATATATGTATTTATGTATTTATGTGTATTTATGTGTATTTATGTGTATTTATGTATTTATGTATTTATGTATATTATATATTCATATTCATATTCATCTTCATATTTATATTCATATTCATATGCATATTCATATTCATAAATAAAAAAATAAATACATAAACAAATAAATAAATAAACTAATATACATATGTTTTTTTTTTTTATAATATGTGTGTAAGATTGATAAATAGATAGGATCTCGATCGACCTTGAGGAAGTTAAGGCGTCCACCGTCGCCACGTCCGACAAGTTCGCATCGGGCGCAAGCTTGGCCTCGGAAAGCAGGTAGTCTACGGGCCTGAATAATTAGAATCCAATTCGACTGTATTAGAATAGGTTTTGTTTTTTTCCTTTTTTTTGGGGGGGGGGGGGGGGGGTTATTATAGTACAATTATGAAAGGACCGTAAGGGAATGCTGTTAGGAATTTTTCCGACCCCCTGATAGTAACTCGGGAGATCTGGGGCTTTCGGTTTCGGAGTTGTGGCAGCGGAAGTTTCGTAGAGCTGAGGCCAAGCAACACCAGGCTGGAACTTCATGTCAGTGTAGCCTCAGGCAGGTTTAGGGTTTAGGGTTGAGGGTTGAGGGTTGAGGGTTGAGGGTTGAGGATTAAGGGTTAAGGGTTAAGGGTTTAGGGTTTAGGGTGATGGCATAGTACAGATTTTACACAGGCTGCCGATGCAGGCCGCGCCGGCGCGTCCACGTGCGGTCAAGCGGCGTGTAGCAAGCGCCATGATGCCAAGGTAGAGGAGCCAGTGTGTGAAAGCACTCGATGCTCAATGCGGATTTTAGGATTGGCAGGTGCGGAACAACATCACATTCGTTTGAAGGATCTGAGCGTCATCCCTACTGCAAGAGCTGTTGAGCTCGATCGGCATACATTCCTTGTTGAATAAGGCATGGGGGAGAACTAGGTAGAGGCCTCAGTTCTGCACATGCAGCTGCAGCAAGCACATGACAGCAGCGGTTAGCGTGTCGCATGCGAATCAGACTCACCATAACGACCAAGACTCAGAGAAAGAGAGGGAAAGAGAGCGAGAGGGTGAGAGAGCGAGTGCGGGGGCGAGGGGGAGGGAAGGAATTGCAGAGTCCGGTGACCTAGAAGGCAGCTGTTCAGAGTTGAACACATTATGATTTGCCAAGTGGTCCAAGGAGTGTGTGGGCTCAGGGCTTACATTCTCCGCATGGTGCGAGTCTCGACTTTTTGAATCAGGCACGTCGTCTGCCAGAATGCCTGAGCCATGCAGTGGCTCAGCTAAACGCCCAGCCGGCGGCGAAGAGCTCGCGGTCTGTAGAAGTTGAGCAACCAGAGCTTCATTCATGTCAAACATTTCAGGGATGATGGGATGCTGAGTTGCAGTATGACCCTTTCAAATCCTGAAGTCGAAGACCTGATGGGGTGATTTTGGGGGATTGTTGAGGTCACTTTGGGTTGCAGCACAAGGTTCTTTGGATCCCGTTCTCCTGTGCTTTAAACACAGCAGGAGACTTCAGCCCTCCAACTCCACATCCTAAAGGCCCTAAACCCTCAGAAGCCCCAAGCCTGCATCCGGGAAATCAACTAAGGCCAGCATCTTGAGTCCACAATGTCGCGTCTGACCACGAGGTCTTAGCCTCAAAAATTTCCTCACGCGGGAAACTTGTCAAGGGTGCGTGACTTGATGTTTTGGGGGGCGGCGCTCCATTGAACGCCCATGTGCCGCTGCATCTGGCGCTGCAGACGCTATCAACCGAGGGCGATGCAGGGGGTTGCACATGTGCCCGGAAAGCTGCGTCAGGTAACCAGGAACGAATTGCGTCGACCGGCATTGAGATGCAAAAGTCATGCAACTGAGTACTGAGACGTACTAAGTACCAGGGGCGCAAGTTGGAGTGAGTCGACTGGACGCAGTGCGCATAGGGGTATTGCTAGGTATTGCCTGTAAAGGCTCGATCGGGATTGAGAGGCCTCTGGGAAAGCCATGAGCACAGCTTGCAGCTTACAAAGTTACAATGCCCGAGACCTACCACCACCCATCACAAGCACCACATACGCTTCTTCTCGAGTGAAGCAGCCGATCTCTGGTCTCATGGCATGTCCCTAAGCCTCGTATAAGTCAACGCAAGAGATGTCCCGCCTTTTGCCATTTTCGGGATTTCCTGCGCTAACTCATCCATGAGGGGGTCGTGGGGCACTACCACTGCATGAACTCACGTAGGTTCTTAGGATCTCTGGTGCTACCGCCAGCCTTCCATCACTAGTTCTGCTGCTGTGGTTCTTGCTGCCGTGCCTCTTGTGCTTCCATGCTGCTGGCGCCAGAGTCCAAGCTACGAGGCGAAAACACACAAACAACGTGAACAAGCGCTGGCTGTTGTTCTTGAGTTTTGTGTCGTGACATCTATGCTTGGCTCGACGTTGTGCGCGTGTGTGAGTTCCATGTTCGTTCGTATATTGCCTTTTTAAGATTTCTCTGCTTGCGCTGCCTTGCGTTGTTCCACGTCGTGCTTGGTATGCTTTACTGATGTTTTCTCGGGCTGGGCGCCGACTCTTACGACCGGTGTGTCGGCTCTCGCTTGTAATTGGGTTGCAGCTGCAGCTGCTACCAACAGAATACTCTATGAGGTGGTGGCAATGCGAGACAAGCTGCTTCTTTGCAACTGACACTATACATGTTCCTGCTGCCGTTGACTGAAATTTACGGCAAGGCAGGAAACGGAAGGATCTTGGGTTTAAGGTTCTGCTTTTTTTGCAACTGACACCGTACATGTTCCCTGCCGTTGACTGAAATGTACGGCAAGTCAGGAAACGGGCATCCATTGCAGTGGGCTTTCGGCACCTGGTGTTTGCCCTTACCCAGGACTGGCACGTCGCGCCAATGCCTTTCCAGCTGTTACTCGAATGCCGACCCTGCTGACTTCTTGCAGATGTGGTTCCTTTTTTGACGCCTTAGGGCAAACTTCTCGGCCCAAAGCCCACGTCTCAATTCTCCACTGCTGCAGCCATGGAGGAATCAGCTAAATCCACACAGCAGGGTACAGGCACCCTGAATGAACCCCAATCCTGTCGATGCTTTGACAGAACTTTGGCTGAACTTTGGCTGCCGCCTCCCTTGTGTGTGGACCGCCTGCCCTACCACCGCCGATGCAGAAGAGCACTCCACCGCAGCTGCTGTCTCTGTGATTCCAGAAGTGCCAGCTCAGCAAATCAGTGTAGCCAACTCTAGTCAGTGTAGGCAGTGAAGGTTTTGCGCTCGTCACTTGTTGCAGCACGGAGCAAATATGCAACCAAACTAAGCACCTACGGAAGAACCAGGATAAACTGTAAAAATCTGGCAGTCGCACACCGGCCAAAGGCAATCAGCAAGGCAAGTAGTCCCAATCATGCAGAGCTCTCATTCTCCGACGTTTTGAACGAACCCCGAAGACTCTGGGACGAACTCCCAAAGTTCTTGCCCCGATGCTTTTAACATTCCTGTGCTGGGGAGGTGATGGGATAAAACGACGTAGTGGGTGCAGGGTGTGGAGCTAGCTGAGGCAAAGAGCAGCAACCACAGCCGGGGACACAGTCCAAAGCCCCAAAACCCCCTCCAACCCACCCTCTGAATCTACAAGAAAGCTCATACGCCCGGCGCTTCTGATGTTGACCCGCAGCTTCTTTTGCAAACAAGAGCCACTGAACTCTCCACTTGCCCAGGTACTGACGTGGTGGTGAGGAGGTTAGCCCCCATTACGATGTTAGGAAAGTTCTCCATCGGCACAACCTAAACCCTCTACCCTAAACCCCAAACTCTTGCGTGCTCAGAAAATTTTCAAGGCGATGAAGTCGGTCTGGGTTTGAGAGCACTAGACTTAGGGTCAGCATCAGATTCATTCCATACATGGATGTGTAGAGCCAATGCTACTGCGGTAACACTTTGAAGAGAGTCGCTATCATGCAGCTTCCTTATGCTTCAGCAATTCAGGCTCACCTGGCATCCTGATCCGGTCTCCTAAACCTTTTACATTCCCTCACATGGGTATATGTACGATTCGGACCTTTTCATGCCTTTGCAGCGGCCACCTACTTAGACCTGCTTCTCATGTTCTGTGGGCTCGTGAAGAGATACGCCGCGAACTTTCGTCGCAACCTCGGCAGCTGCCCGTCGCGTCAACCAAGCGAGCTGCCATCGTTGGCCGTGGCCGAAAACGACCAGCAACAAAAACCGAAGGGTCCGTTTCGCAATGCATCGCTTGAGAAGGTTTATGAGGCTACCAATTCTGGCCCGCGTCAGGCGCAGGACGACCGATACCGGCAGAAAGGTGCATCTGGTTTAGGGTTTAGGGCTTAGGGTTTAGAGTTTAGGGTTTAGGGTTTACGGGACCAGGCGGAACACACCGTGGAAGACTGAACTGACCTCTATGGCTTCAAAAGGGGCACGGAAAGGATTTGACTTGTGGTCGATTTGGCCAGCGGCATCTTGCAATGGCCTGCAAGAAGGTGTCTGTGCAAATGCCGGAACTACTGAACTACAGTTGCGCTGGAAGAACCAAAGCCTCATGAACTCTGAACCAACACACGCTGCCATCAGTTCAGGCATTCGCTTCTGGCAGCCGCCCGTCATTGAAACCAAGCTGACTGCGAACTCATGGCGTTCACTCGGTAGGGAAGTGGACGTGGGAGAGCACAGCTGCCCGTCGCGCCAACCAAGCAAGCCGTGCTACTGTCTGGGTGGAACAATCTTGACACCAGTCCTCCAGAGGTCCCCCATCAAACTGAGGCGGTCTCTCTGAAGCAGACATGGGTCTGCCCGATTTGGCCATGTTCCGAAAAAGATCTGGCTCTTTGGAGTTTAAGGTGTCGGGGGGGGCGTAAGACTTTGAGACATCTGCAGACTCAAGAACTGAAGCTTCACTCCAAGCAGCCATGAAAACCTTGCCCGTCGCGCAAACCAAGCAAGACAGATTGGCAGGACCAACCGAAAATTCTGTGGCCCGCTCTTTTGAGGACTTTCGGCAATTACAGGAACCTTCCTGCTCAGGGACACCCATCTGGAATGAGATGAACCCGTATGCAGCCGCCCGTCTTGCAAACCAAGCTAGCTGCTGGCATGAGCCTTCATATATACAAGAGAACTTGGGAGCTCTGCTCAAGAGAAATCAACTTGTCCGTGAGACATGCCAACATCCGTAGAGAAGCTGAGCAGAAGAAAGCTGCCCATAGGATAGGGCGGGATGTCCACTGCTCGTCTCCTGCAGCGCCACGCAGGTGCTCGCAGTAGCATGGCACATGGCAACAACCATGGTGTTGTTAAACGATTGTGCGGGTCACTATCAGGGATTCAGAAACATGCGCCGCGAAGCGAGTGGGCCCAACCCACCGCCGCTTCCGCCACCGAGAAAAAGGATCTCATGAATCCCAAGCCCGAAACCAAGCTATCCTCGTCAGCCTGAAGCAGCAAAAAGCCCTCAAGCTGCAAGACCCTCAACAGGGAGGGTTTCGGGTTTCGGTTCAGGGTCTAGGTTCCAGGGTTTAGGGTTTAGGGCTCAGGGTTTAGGGTTTAGGGTTTGGGGTTTAGGACCTTAGGATCTCCAGGGGTATATGGTAAAACGATGCCAGCATGGCGACTCCAGCCGCCCGTCGCGGTAACCAAGCTGGCCGGAGGATGCAAAGGCTGGCCTCCGCCGTAGGGCTCTTGCTATATCAGTGTTTTTGGTATTTTCTGTTTATGATATTAACATACCTGGTAGTGTTGTTTTTTTACATTGTATTCCTGGCTTATGAAAGTGTGCAGTTCATCTGGGTCCTGGATTTCTTTCATCTCATCTGTCTGCGGCCATTGCAGACTTAAGGAGTAAGGGATCATTTTTGGGAGCCTGGGGTCTTGGAACCCTTGGGCTCGTGGCAGCTTTCGGATCCTCAGGGTCCGAGTTGAACGGCGGCCCCGGTTGGAGTTGAACAAAGGATGAGCCCCCTTGCTCCGAATCCGAATCACCCTACGGCGGCAGAAGGACTGGCACAGGGTTTCGGGTTTAGGGTTTAGGGTTTAGGGTTGATGGCGGAAGAAGCGTAGGGGCAACGCTGAATCCTGTGGCCGGCACGCTTACTTCTTGCGCCAGATGGTGGCTTCCGATACCTCAGGGCGCTTCTTTTACAGTTCACGCATCCCTCAAACGGGAAAAAAAACCCTAGAAACTCTAAGACCTAACCTTCTGAGCCCTGCAATGCCACTGCCATAGCTACGAGTACCCGCACAGATGAACCCTAAAATCCCCTTGGTTCAACCATGGCGGGTGCTCTTCCGACAAGGGGCGATGTACTGGTACTTGCGCTGGTGCTCGCGGATGAGGAGGGGCACCTGCACAAGTCGCTGTCTTTTGGCGTCCGGGTTCCAGGTAGCCCTTAAACCCTAAACCCCAAACCTTAAACCCCCTCAGATCCTAAACCCTAAACCCCCTCTGATTGTATGGCCACGCTGTCATGCTGCGACACCTGCTGCTCGCCGATCTTCGTGAAGCCGCGCTCTTCCATGAGTCTCTGGAGCTGGTCCTCAGGCACTTCGACACATCCTAGGGTTTAGGGTTTAGGGTTTTAGGGTTTAGGGCTCAGGGTTCAGGGTTTAGGGTTTAGGGTCCGCCGACCCTGCGGCGTGTTGGATGGGAAAAGGAGGTGAAAACCTCCCTCTGGGGGGGGGGGGGGGGTAGGGGGGGGTACCCGGGCAGCTTTTCCATGGAGGGCCAGGCCACCCACACCGCATAAACTCAATAGGCGGTTTCGCACAGGACATAGGGGTCCTTTGGGAAAAAACCCACCAGCCCCCTACGCTCTCCTTCAAGCTGGCTTCAGCTCCTGTTTGGGTCCTACCCCCCCCCCCCCCCCCCCCACGTTTCACAGAGGCTCAAGCAAATCAACTTTTGGCATCCTTTGAGCTGACGAGCGCGTTTAAACCTTGCAACTATGCTCCAGCGGGGTCGGCGGCTTGAGCCGGAGGCTCTTAAATTTAGGGTTTAGTCAAAGTGTAAGCAAAGCAACACCAGGACTCCAAACCCCTTCCCTTCGAAATCCTACAAAGCCCTTGACAAGTCCAACAAAAAACGCTGTAATCCCTCGCCACCCCAAACCCTAAACCTAAACCCTATCGACCCTATCCCACGAACCCTGAGAGCCTGACCCTAGACCCTCAAGAGTCCTTGGAACGCACCGGTGTCTGGGTAATGGGATCCACGAATCCACCCAGCCATTTCGACTTCTCCGTGAAATCCTGCTGAAGTGTGGTCTGCTTTGGGGTTTAGCGTTTCGGGTTCATCGGAATCACAGGATTCGTGTCGTTCAAAGGGTTCAGTGGGTTCATGGGGATCTGGGCTTGGGGTTCTAAGGTCCTGCTGAAGTTGGGACTCTGTTCTGGAGGTCTAAGAGACATCTGAGTCAGAAGGTACATCCACTCACTCATCGCGTGAAGATTGCAGTGGTAGGGTCTGGGATCGAACGGTCTTGTTGGGCTGTAGACGGCTTGGGCTGTAGACGCCCTGATATATACTCACTAGATCGGCTCTGTCACACAGGATTTTCACTTCAAGAGACCGGCAAGGAGGGTTCATCGCTCTTTACGTACTTTGAACTCTGATTCAGGCAAATTTCGAATAGGGATCAACCCCTAGGAAAGACATTGGATGTCCGCGAGGCTGCAGGAACCCTTCATCGTTACCCTCGCACTCTTTAGGTGCTGAACGCGCCAAATGCCACGTCCTCCAGCCAGGAGAAAGGCGTCAGGATCTGAGCCACGCGAGATTTACTCAGGTTGCCGCGCTAAAATGCGTTCAGGGTTTAGGCCTGCTTAAGGATCACGAAGACCACTGAAGTGTAGCGTGACATGATCATAAAGAAATAGCAATGAACAAAACCCCGTCTGCAGTGAACGATGGTCATGGGCGTTGTCATGCTTGGCATCCGTGACTTTCCAACTGTGTCTGCTCGCAGAAAAAGCAAAGGGCAGAGGCGATTTCTTCTCTAACGCCTTCTTCGGCTTGATGTCGCAAATTCCTGGCCCTCCTGAGGAGCGTGCCACGGCTGCTGCGCCCGGACGAAGCAAGGCAGCAAGGCCATCCAAGCCTAAGCCCGTTCAGCGCGAACTGCACCTCGCCCAAGGACTCCCCAAACTCACTCCCTGAACCCTTGCGAGCCTGAAGTCCCTTTGGAGAGGTCCAGATCTCTAGCGGCTTGCCTCTTGAGAACTAAGATCGTAGGATGAAACAGGGATAGTAGGAGAAGACTATGATCGGAAACGCTTCCCACCTCAACCCTGCATGAATCCTAAACTGTCCCTCTATAGGACTCTATAGCAGCCAACCCTAAAACCCTAAAACCCCTAAACCCTACGTTGCCCTATGTCTCAGATCGCGACATGCTACAGGATCCGGCAGCCGACAAAGCAGGTTTGCCTGAGCGAGAGAAGGCTGGAGTTGATGCTCTGCGGGTCAGACGCAGCTTTCAGGGAGTTCATTGACATTTGTCACATTGTTGTTGTTTCTCCACATATGTGTGTGTGTGTGTGTGTGTCTGTGTCTGTGTCCGTGTCCGTGTCCGTGTCCGTGTCCGTGTCCGTGTCCGTGTCCGTGTCCGTGTCCGTGTCCGTGTCCGTGTCCGTGTCCGTGTCCGTGTCCGTGTCCGTGTCCGTGTCCGTGTCCGTGTCCGTGTCCGTGTCCGTGTCCGTGTCGGTGTCCGTGTCCGTGTCCGTGTCGGTGTCTGTGTCTGTGTCTGTGTCTGTGTCTGTGTCTGTGTCTGTGTCTGTGTCTGTGTCTGTGTCTGTGTCTGGTCTGTGTGTGTGGTGTGTGTGGTGTGTGTGTGTGTGGTGTGTGTGTGTGTGGTGTGTTGTGTGTGTTTGTGTGTGGGTGTAACATGTGTGTGTGTGTGTGGTGTGTGTGTGTGGTGTGTGTGTGTGTGTGTGTGTGTGTGTGTGTGTGTGTTTTTGGTGTGTGTGTGTGTGTGTGTGTGTGTTGTGTGTGTGGTGTGTGTGTGTTGTGTGTGTGTTGTGTGTGTGTGTGTGTGTGTGTGTGTGGTGTGTGTGTGTGTTGTGTGTGTGGTGTGTGTGTGTGTGTGTGTGTGTGTGTGTGGTGTGTGTGTGTGTGTGTGTGTGTGTGTGTGTGTGGTGTGTGTGTGGTGTGTGTGTGTGTGGGTGTTGTGTGTGGTGTAGTGGGTGTGTGTGTTGTGTGTGTGTGTGTGGTGGTTGTGTGTGGTGTGTGTGTGTGTTGGTGTGGTTGTTGTGGGTGTGCGTGTGCGTGTGCGTGTGCGTGTGCTGTGCGTGTGCGTGTGCGTGTGCGTGTGCGTGTGCGTGTGCGTGTGCGTGTGCGTGTGCGTGTGCGCGTGCGCGTGCGTGGCGTGCGTGCGGTGCGCGGGCGTGCGCGTGCGCTGTAGCGTGCGCGTGCGCGTCGCGGCGTGCGTGCGTGCCGTGCGTGGCGTGCGTGCTTGCTGCGTGCTTGCGTGCGTGCTTTCGTTGCGGGCGCCGCGGGCGCAGTGCGCGTGCGCGCGGGCGCTCGGCGCGCGTGCGCCGTGCGCGTGCGCGTGCGCGTGCGCGTGCCGTGCGGGGGCTCGTGCTCGTGCGCGTGCGCCTTAGCGGTTGCGCGTGCGCGTGCGCGTGCGCGTTGCGCGTGCGCGTTCGCGGGCGAGTGGCGCGTGCGCGTGCTCGTGCGCTGTGCGCGTGGCGCGTGCTTAGTGCGCGCGCGGCGCGCAGCTCAAGCCAGCGTGTGCGTGCGTGCGTGCGTGCGTGCGTGCGTGCGTGCGGCGTGCGTGCGTGCGTGCTTGGTGTGTGTTTGTCAAATTGTGTTTGGTTGTGTGTGTTTTTTGTTTTGTCTTTTTTTTGTTTTGGGGGGGTTTTTTTGTTTAACTTCTTTTTTCATAATATTGCACACATACTGTACTTACTCACTGGTATGTAATATATGGAACAACAAGAAAAGGGTAGTTCATGAGGCCACTTTCTTCCTGGGTCTGTTTGAAAGCATGCAACCAACCACGAGCTGCCAAGCACATTCATTTTCTCTTGAGTCGTCTAGAACACCAAACATGTTTGTAATGCAAGCAACCAGTCTGTGGTGTAAAAGTTAGAACCTAGAAATAAAATGGGCATGTCGACATGGTCAATCAAAATTTGTGTCTGGCAACTTGGGGCTTCTAACCCAGACCACTTGGGGGAATCCAATAAGTAAATCCCCTGAATTGTTCCTAAGATGACCACGATAGTAGTAAGGGTACCATTGATGGCTCTACTTTTTGGATCTCCCAGGGGTCTTCGAAGCCGCTTTTTGGACCCTCAACAGCCAGTGTGAGCCAGCAAAGCTCCGGCCAAATCGGCCCAGCTCGTTCCCTGATCCTTCAGCCCTCCTCGCGAGGTGTGCGTGCTCAGCAGCTTCTGATACGTAGGGCTGTGCTGAAGAGTTCTGCCCCCGAAACCTTGAAACTTCCATGTCCGTTACGTCGACATCCCAGGTATATTACCCCGATGGCAGGAACCCAGGCTGTTTGCACTCAACAGTCGACTCTCAATGTGGTTTGCATCACATACCGAACCAACTCGGGCCTGCATGCAATCACGGTGCGGAATGTGACCTGAGTCATCAATTCTCTCCCTATGGTCCCCTAGGGCCCTAAACCCTGAAGCCAGCAGCCAAGCAGAGCTTAATGAAGTCGGGAAAGCTCCGCGCGATGTGAAGAGCTTCGCATGGTGAGGATGACTTCTGAGCCCGGAGCGCCCGCTGTCGCACTGCTGCATCTGACGTTCGTGTCTCATGTGCCTCTGTTTTCGGTCTGGCGCCAGCAGGAATCTGGGTGAACTTCTCGGCTGACCTGTTTGCGGCGCCTTAAAATCCGAGGTTTTTTAGATCGGCTGATGCTACGTTCACCGGAGCCGAGAAAACTTGCACGCCAAAAACCTCAAGCCCACGAACAAAAAACCTCAACCTAATGTTTGGAGGCTATACTTTATCGGCAGGCAGAAACCTCGGTTCGCCCTCAGGGCAGCTTGCAAAGCGAATTTCCTGACCTCAGAACGGGAGATTAAGGTGGTCCTACAGGGCCTGGGCATTGGGGGCCCTTGTGTTTTGGGCTGGGCTTGCGGGAAAAATACTGACGGTGCTGAGTCCTCCAAACAAGGTCTGATCTTCCGCCGAACGTTAACCCTCAACTCTACACTCTAAACCCTAAACCCAGTAACCTAAACCCACAACCCACAACCCCAAACCCTTCAACCCCTAAACCCCAAACCTTAAATTATCGGGGGTCCACTTCCACCAAAGCAATGCACGAAGATAGCCTAACCCAGGCCTGGGCAATGCCACCAGGGTGTTTAGGCGTAGGCTTGGTAAGGTCTCGCTGAATGTGGGGGAGGTCTTTTTGGGAAGAAGTTCCATTTTTAGGGCTCTCCCTGACAAAAAGGCACCACAGTTGGGCGGAGATTCCTCGACCATCCCATTCATCCTGTTGGCCGCGTGATGAAAAGCAGCGCTGAAGTTCGATGCCAAGACCTGACAGGGGAACTCCTCGTGTCCTTAAGTAGGGGCTGGGGCGTTTTCGTCACCCCGAATCCCCCAGAACCAAATAAATCTTTGACTCACAAGCTGCTCGAGCTAAGCACCTCACGGTGCCCGCCCAAACAAACAACCCCCGGCTCCCTGCACGATTGAATAATGTTACTAATTAAAAGCCCCCCCCCCCCCTTCACCGCCCACAAGATCCCAGGAATATTGGAATCCAGCAACCCGCAAATGCCCCCGTATGCGTCACACAACCCTCCTCTTCTTTCCCTACACTAACCCTCAACTCTTCCTTCCCAACTAAGAAGATAGCAAGTAGAAGAATCCGGCTATCAGAAAGGAGGGCTGCCCTCATCGAAACCACCACGGCCCACTCAAAGAGAGCCACCTTTGCACTTCAGGAGTAGTAAGTTAGGGTTTTCAGCTTGGCAGAATTTAAATCCGCATTAAAGACAGGATCAGGTTTTGTAGAGCAGGCTTATGCATTCACCCGCGAAAGTTTGGGACATCGCCTGAGTGAGTGTTGACTGTGGTGCTTAGGAGAGAGCTCGACAACGTGCTGCGCACACTGCAGCTTACTCACGGCCTGGAAATTGCGATCGCCCGCAAACTTCACATCATCACGGAGTTCTACGTTGGTCCTTCGCACCCCAAATATCGGACGCTTTGGTTTGAAGTTACGGTTCAAGACCTGCAAGGTCGTGGATCCGCCAAACGCTTCTTCATTACCGTCATAAAGCCGCCTTTGCTTAGCGCAAGCGGTCCACGGGCGCTGTTTCTAGTGATTCCAAGTTGGCACGCTGCTTACCCGGCGATAACCGAGAGAAGCAACTTCGAAGGGGTTCTTAAAGGCAACTATGCACTTTGGCCTGTAACATGCGTTCCAAGGGCCACTTAGCTATGCTCCCACAGCGCACCCGATGTCAAGAGCCCGGAGCCTGGCACTGGAGACCCGGATGATAGCCCGCATCTCGGTTTGAGTCTGGGTTTAGGTTTAAGGTTCGGGTCAGGTTCAGGGGTTTCGGGTGCCTGCGTGCTTTCGGAGCGTACTGGATAGTTTGAAATCTGATTTTTCGAGTTGCTCTCTTTGTGCCTCTTCCAACACCGCAAGCCCTGTCCATGTGGCATCATGTATTTTCGACCCAGGACCTCCAACCCTAAAACCCCCCACAAGTCCTGCAACAGGCCCAGCGTAACCGTTTCCCCGCTATCTCTCCCAATTAAGAGAATCCAGCTTGAAAACGGGTACTTCCCTAACAATCGGGTCCAATGTACCCTAACTACACAATATCCCAAACCCGACAACCCTTGAACCTCAGGGCGGAGCCGGTTTTTTCCAGTCACGGCGGCCTCCCACGGGCTCAAAAGTTGAGGGGGTTTAGGGTTGGCTTGATGGGCTTCAGGTGTCCGCAAGTGGGAAAGCCCATAGTTGCCCCCAAAGCTTGCACACGAGCATCTTTTGGTGTCGGCTCTGGCAGACACTGTACGTGCTCTGGGACAGGAGGTCAGCCTGCGTGCATTGGGGCGAGCGGTCGCCTCTATTCAGCATCTTGCGACCACTCTGCGGGAAAGCAGCGCATGCTCCGAGCCCTCAAGTGCTTTGACTTTTCTCCCATCAGTTCACACTTGCGGATCAGCACAAACGGTTTGCTTGATCCTAATTTCTACTCATTGGACTCATTGGACCAGTCAATATATTGCCACTCCCGAAATTATCACTCTTTGTTACTACGGAACCATGGTGCAATCAGTGCGCCTCAAAAAAGTCTCCACAGAAAGAGCCGGAGTGAGTCCAGCCCCTAAACGCAACGTTGCCTGCTTCGTGCGGTTTAGGGCCTTTGTTGGGTTTACAGGGCTTCAGGGTTTGAAATGAGTCCCTGGGTCTGAGAGGGCTGACGGGGCTTTGAGGCTTTGTGAGGGGCTTTTAGGGGAAACAGGCGCGTAAAAACCTGGTTTTTTCGTGCACTTTTGTGAAGGTTTGGGTTTTGGGGGGGTTGAGGGGGGGGGGGTTGTTAGGGGGGGGGGGCTACCATGATTACGCTATCCATGCCCATAACCACCGGAATCTGCAGCGTTTTTGCTCCTTCTACACAACATGCTGCACCAGGATGTTTGACGTTTCGGTTACACCGACGCAGTGTCACAAGTCTTTGTGCAGCGGTGTTGTCGTCATGATGCCCGACACCATCTAACAATACCAGCAGAAGCCACATAACATCAAAAAAACAAAACGCACACTAACTGAACCCTTGTTGTGCTGCGTAAACACGTCTAACAATCATGGTTTTATTTTGCTCGTTTGCTTGCCGCCTATTGCGGCCTGTCACGTGAAGGAGTGATGTGACTTCTGTGTCATACATTTCAGCTTGGAGTTGTAGCTTCAACAATATAAAGTTCAAACACATCGTTTTTTTAACCGTGTTTTCTTTGCTGTGGAACATTCCGAACCTAATTCTTGCGCGTGTCCTGCAACATGTAACATAAACAGACCGTCGCTTAGCAGCTAATCCAGGCGAAACCGGGCAGCGCACCATCCAGTAACCAGGTTGTTTTAACGCGCCTGTGAACTTTTTTAGGGGCACATCCGAGAGCGCGCTGATGGATGGCCAGGATCGGATCGACCCCCTTGACAACTGTGGCCTTTCCTGGTGGGGGGGGGGGGGGGGGAAGGGGGGGGGGGCTTACGATAAGACTCTTCACTTAGAGCTCGTTGGCCATCTAGCACCCTAAACCCTAAACCCTAAACCCTAAGCCCTAAACCCTAAACCCCAAACCCTAAGCCCCAAACCCCAAACCCCAAACCTAAACAGTATCGATTGGGCGAGAGTCGAGGTTCAGCCATATCAAGACTCCTCGATGCCTAGGTACTGGGGATTTGGAGAGTGTCCTTCGGGGTTTGAGTTTAGTGGGGTAAAGGACGGTTTAGGGCTTGGGGTTTAGGTTTGGGGTTTGGGGTGTAGGGAAAATCCTATGTACCCCAAGCCCTAAACGCTCTTGGGGCCCTTCGTAAACCATGAGATTCGTAGAAACATCTGTCTTGCGATGAACCCTAACCTCAACCCCTAAACCCTCAATTCCACACAAGTTCAGCCGCCGGCAGCGCCGAGCCCAGAAGAAGGGAAGTGAAGCCCGAGGTACTGATCCACTAGCCCTGAGCGTGCGCAGTTTGGGGTTTGGGCCTCACAGGGCTGTTACAGGGGCTGGTGTGTAGGGATTTAGGCCTTGCAGGGGAAGGTAAAAAGACCATCGCGCAGTATAGAGCTTAGGGTAGTTCGCCAACCCAGGGTTCTTGGGGCTTCAAGGGAGTTCGGAGGCTTGCTTCGGCAACCGTGGGGTTCTCGAAGGACTTTTCCAAATCCGACAGCACTTAGGTCCAGGTACAGCCCTGCGACCGCAAGCTCCTGCCAACAGCCCTACAAAACTCCATAGGCATGACTGAATCCACCCCAAACCCTAAGCCTGACAGTAACCATAAAGGCCTCATTACTCAGTTGCTAAACGAAGCAAAAACCTCCAGAGCCCACGGCGCTGCGTCTCGTAGCCGCCAGAGCCGGCCACGGCGGCGCCGGTGCCCGCGGCGGCAGCCGAGGGCGAAGCTGCCTGGAGGAGGCTTCAGGCTGTGAGGCGTTGGGTTTACGCGTCCGGGTTTTAGGGTTTAGGGTTTGGGGTTTTCGGGCTTCTTGGGCCTTGTGATTTTGCAGGGTGGGAGTGGGACTGTGATCCCGCTTCCAGGGGCCCATGTGGGCGATACCCACAAACCTTTTGAGGCCTGCTAGGTCCATCTCAAGGGCTTCTTTCCATCAGGTTTCTAGAGGGTTTCTATGGAGTGTAGGGCTTACAGGGTTCTTTCGGGTTTTTGCCGGTCTCTGTGCGTCTTTGTGGCTTTGGATTCTTCGGCTGCTAAAACCTAAATCCTCCGAGCGATTGCAGTTCTCCGTGAGGGCCCCTAGAAGCGAAAGCAATGCAGGCCTTAAGGGGCCCTCAGCCCTTAACGCCCTTAAAGCCCTCTACCCAAAAGATGCCCTTGACGGGGACAAGTGCCGGGCGGCTCCTTGTTCGGACGTTGGAGATTGAGGGGTGTGTGTGTGTGTGTGGGTGGGTGCAGCCAAGCCCTGGAGGGGAAGTTTTCTGTATTTTGGTGCCTCCTGGGGTTGAGGTCCTGGAGGGCTTAGGGTTTAGAGCTTAGGGTCTAGGGCTTCGGGCTTAGGGCTTAGGGCTTAGGGCTTAGGGTTTAGGGCTTAGGGTTGAGGGTTTGTTTGGGGGAGGGTGGTCGTGGAGTGGGAGCGGGGAGGAGGGGGAATCTTGTGGCTGGCAGGATGGAACTGCTGGTTGGCCTGCAGGGGATTTAGGGGGGGGTGTTGGTAGGTTGGGCGTCAGGGTTTTAGGGTTGAGGGTTACTAGTAGGGTTTAGGGTTTAGGGTTACAAGATTCATGGATTCCCGGGCCTCTTGCGCGTTGGCGGTCTGCATGAAGGGCCCATCTAACTTCGTGGCTGGTGCAGGCGAGGACGACGAAACCTCATCTTCCACGTCTCTGCCTAAAACCTCCCCAAACCCAGGAAACCGCCCCCAAATTCTAAGTTGTGGACTGGCAGATATGTCTGGATGGCGTGGAAGCTTCCCTAAGGTTCTGGCCCTACACTCCCTAGGCTCCCAAGCCTCCCTGAACCCTTAGGGTCCCCACCTACACATTTTAAGAACATGGGGCTCACCAGTAACGGATACTTGGCCGGGGGAGGGCTGGGAGCAAGTAAGCCTCTAAGCCCTAAACCCTGAACCCCAAACCTTCCTGTGGCCAAGTGGCCAGCCGGAAGCCGGAGTGCTGGAGGAAATGGGGCCGGAAGTGATACCGGCAGAACCCCGAGGCGCCATTGTCCGACTTGCCTAATTATGGATTGGAAGTATAGGGCCTAGTAGGGCATTCAGAGGGTTCATAGGGGTGTGGGCACTTCTACACTTCAACGCGGCGCCCTCTGCCCCCTCTAACCGGAGATCGCGGGTGTGAAGGTGCTGGTGGGCTTCAGGGCTTTGAGAGGTTTCGTGCAATCGTTCCCTTTTGGGGCTCTGGAAGGCAGGCTCATGTGTAGACCAAGCACCCCAAATCATGCAGAAGGGAGGGGGGACACCTTTCGGCTAGGGACCCATTCCAAGGAAAAAAGTGGGTGCAATGGTGCAATGCGTGTGGAGGCCGTGGCGGATTAGTCTAGAGGGTTTATGGGGGGTTTTGATGGCTTAGGGTCTCACCTCACCCGGAAACCCCGTGGAGTTACTGTTCAACTATGGGAACTATACGTAGTCATACTGCACGTACTACTATTGCGATGAATCAATACCAATGCAAGTAAAGGGCTAATGCTAGTAACACTGAAGAGTACAGCTCTTACTACTGGGTTGTAGTCCGAGGTGCTGATGTAGCTTCCGCCCATGATTATGTGATGTCGCCCATCAAAGCACGGTGTGGAGAAGTCGTCGTAGGTCTTGGAAAGGCGATTAAGTTTGTAGCTTGGGGGGGACATGGGCATTTCCCAAAATAGGAGGTACCCCGTTTGTACCCCAAATAGAAGAGAATCCCCCTAAACGGACCCCTCAAAAAGGGTATCCTATGTTCGGCAACCCCCACATGTTGGGCATAGTACTGCGGAGCTGCGACGTATCGGAACCCTCTGTTTCCCCTCTGTGCGTGGAGAAGCGCTGCTTATCGACTTCTCAGCCGCTGGCATAGTGGACCTTGAAGCCATCAAGCGGGTTGAAATGGTCCTCTGTCCATTCCCAAACGTTGCCTGCGACAGCTGAGCGTTCTAAACCGCATCATCAAGCGATCTAGCCGCACGTGCTTCATCCCCTGCATTCTCTTGCGCACCCCACGACAGGTCTGTTCAGTAAACCCTAAACCCCAACCCTAAACCCTAAACCCTAAACCCTAAACCCTAAAAACCTTATTTAAAAAAAAAAACACTGAAAGCCCCCCCCAAAAGCACAGCTCTCCAAGCTCTCCAAGCCCCGTGCCCATGGCATCGTGGTGTCCCGTCGGGGAAGCCGGAAGCGCGTCCACCGGAGACTGAGAGGCCTGGGCTAATTAAGGGTTAATTAAGGGCTAATTAAGGGCTTATAAAGGGCTTATTAAGGGTACGCAAAGGGCTTATTAAGGGCTTAAGGTTTGGGGAGGTTAAGGTTTCTGCAGCGGATTGAAGGTTCCGGGCCGTAGTAAGGGCAAAAGTCTTTGGCTTCTCTCCGTGGCTGTCTAGGATGATGCTACGGAGTAACATGGAACGGCACTGGACTGGGGGGCAACACGTTCCGCATACTTGCACCATTTCTTGATGGCTGGTTCTCTCCGTCTCTCTCTCTCTCGCTCTCTCTATCTGTCCCTGTGTGTGTGTGTGTGTCGCAGACTTCAACAATTTGTTCTTGCCAGTATTTCGGCTTGTGTTGCGAAGAACCTGCAAAACTAAGACAGCTCACTAAACTAGCATTTCGCTGTCCAGGTCCCGCGTCTAGGAGCACGGCATAGGCCAGGTTGGCATTGGCAGCATTCGAAGCAGAAAGGGCATACTCTTCACCGCCTCAGCAACAGGTCGGGTCTTGGGAGGCGCCGAATTCCTAGCAACTTGGCAACTGCAGTTCGCTATGCGTAGGCTGCGTAGGGCACATATCTGCTGACAGCACACCGGCCCTTTAGCACCCTCAGCTGGAACCCCAAGCCCCCCTAAACCCTAAACCCTAAACCTCAAAGGATCGCCTGCATGCATGGCCCGGTCGTAGGCCCGGGAGGCCATGTTCTCAGAGCGCGCCTGTGTCAGCATTCATGTGGGGGTTCCGAAACTAGAGGGGGGGGGGGGGGGTGTACCCTTTTTGGGGGGGTCCCTTTAAGGGGATTCTATTGTATTTGGGCTCAAAAAGGGGTACCCCTATCTTGGGAATATACCCATGCCGGAACCTTCTTTGGTTTCGCCACATCGCGAGCCTCCGGATGCCGAATCAACTGATGCTCGGCCTCCGTGATGACCCGGTACGCCTCCCAAAAACCAGCTGGGGGTCGCATGGTCCCTCAAGGGGCTCTTGTCGCCAAAGAGCTTCCGCGAGCCGTTGACGTTCAGAGGCTGGAGGTTTGTTGAGGTGTTCGTGCAGTCAATGCGCCAATCGCGTCAAGCATGGCACTTTAGGGGTAGAGAGTCCAGGATAAGCCTGAATCTTGAGGAACTCGACTGGAGCTGGAGACTGTTTCGACGAGACTGTTTCGACGACTCTTGCATGCAAGATCCACCAGGCCAAGCCATCACCAAAACAACCTGTGCAGAATTCACTCCCAGAAATCCCAGGCCTAAACCCCAAACCTTAAACCCGAAGCCCTCAACCCTAAACCCTGAACCCTAAACCCTAAACCCTCCGCAACCCTGAGCCCTGAGTCCATCAGCATCTGATTTTCCGAGCCTCAGGGCTGCCAGCCAAACCATCCTGCCCACCAGTTTTAGGGTTTAGGGTTTAGGGTTTAGGGTTTCGGTTAGGGTTTAGGGTTTAGGGTTTAGGGCTCCGGGTTTAGGGTTTAGGGCTCCGGGTTTAGGGTTCAAGGTTTAGGGTTGAAGAGATGACTTTGAATTGAATTGAGCAACCAGCAACATGAGAAGCTGTAGACAGAAGGTAGAAGACTAGGGCAAAAGGCTCTCATCAAGAAGGGCCTGTGTATGGAATCTGTCAAATTAAGACAACTCGTATAAAGTCGGTTTACTTTGTGCACGTAGTTCTTTTGCCCTTTCAAGTTCGTTACCGTTCCTTCTATTCACGCCGCGTTCACTTCGTTCTCGCGAAGTTGGGGGACTTCCGAGCGGCGGCCGTTTCGGAGCGTGCCAGCAGCAAGCAGATTGGGATGAAAGAAGGGTTGAGGGTTGAGGGTTGAGGGTTGAGGGTTGAGGGTTGAGGGTTGAGGGTTGAGGGTTGACGGTTGAGGGTTGAGGGTTGAGGGTTGAGGGTTGAAGGTTGAGGGTTGAGGGTTTCGGGTGTCGGGTTTAGGGGTTAGTGTGTAGGGTTTAGGGTTTCTGTTCAAAGAGAGAGTTCCTGGTTTTCAATGCCTGTCAACCTGCAAAGCCTTGTCCCTTCCAGCATCATCCTTCGGATCTTGGGGCTTCCATGGGGTGGGTGTCTTTGTATGAGGGTTTAGGGTTTAGGGTTTAGGGTTTAGGGTTTAGGGTTTAGGCGGAACATCAGGGTGTCGATTTCGGAAGTAACCAAGAGAAAGGAAAAGGCAAGTTGCTCTAGAACAACCCCGCGTGGTGGATTCCCTATGTTGGGGCTCCTTCCTGGGGTGTTCTAGCACGGGCCTTGATTTATTTAGATTTCCCCAGCAAGGGCGCAGAACTTCGAGAACTTGAGCGCGGATTGTAGAGCTTCATTATGGGCCCTTTAAGGGGATGTTCTGTGTGCTGGGAACCCTTGGATCCACAGTTAAGGTCAAGCATTAGGACCATTGGTGTCTGCGCAGTTTAGGGTTTAGGGCTGGAAGGTTCAGAGCCCAGGGCCTAGGGCTCAGGGTTTTAGAGCTTAGGGACGATGAAAGGGCTCACAATTTCGGGTGGTAAAAGACCTGGCGGGCAAGCATGCAGCTGGCGAGGCAGCCATGGCCCCTGAAGGTATTTAGGGCACGGTACCTGGTGCAACCCCCAACATAGATTATGAAGCCCTAGGCAGCCATTTCGGGAGTCAGGCCTGCTCTGATTTCCAGGCGCAGTAGGCGCGCGCCTCCACATTTTCAGGGTTGGGGTTCACTTACTGGGCTTCGGCTTCATGGGGCGGAGGGTTTACAGGGTTTAATGTTGACTTCACATTAGTGGATCCACCCGCAATTGTAAAATCCCGCTGCCGGAACACAATAGTGTAGCCCGCCACAATTGTAAAATCCGACCCGGGAAATCCGGTTTTTACGGGCGTGGTGCTACTACCTAATACTAAAACTAATAGTACGTCCTACCAGGATTTAGGCGAACATTATTGAGGAGGCCCTGGCCGGAGAGATTGATCAATGAAGGGGGGGGGGTTTATTAATGCGAAGTCAACATTAGGGCTTAGAGTGGGGTTTATGGGGCTTAGTTTAGGGTTTGGAGGGTTTATAGAGTTCAGAGGGCTTAATTAGGGTTCATAGTGTTGGGAATATCGAGTCCTGACCCGTAGGGCTTGGGGGGACTCATGAACTTCCTAAAAGACATGGTTAGACCCAAGAGGAACATAGGAATAGCAACGATACCCTTTTTAGCTTAAAGGGGTTTGTGAGGGAACCCAAGCCCTAAAAAAAAAGAAATAAGGGAACCCACTCTGGGTCCTAGATGGGGATTCAAGGCTCCGAGGTGCTAACCCTAAACCCTAAACCCTAAACCATAGATGGGGATTCGAGGCTCCGAGGTTGCACTGCGAGAGAGTCAAGCTGCGTGCCTCATGGTAGTTGACGTCGACCGGCCAGCTCCAGGCCATTTCGATCTCCTGCACCCTAAACCCTAAACCCTAAATCCTAAACCCTAAATCCTAAACCCTAAACCCTACACCCTAAACCCTAAACCCTAAACCCTAAACCTTAACCCCTCTTGGGGGACTGAAGGAGGCACCCTCATGAGGGGCCCCTTGAGTTTCCTGAAGGGCATGTTAGAGGGGCGGGGGTGGGGGGGGGGGGGGGGGGGGGGGGGGGCGGCATGTAAGAGATGAAGAGGCAGATGGGAGGGCATACCCTAAACCCTAAACCCCAAACCGGTAAAGGGTCGGTCCCCCTCTTATTTTTCCCTGTAAGTTGGGCGGCGAGCTGCCAAAGTGCACCATTTAGGGTTTAGGGTTTAGGTTTTAGGGCTTAGGGTTTTGGGTTTTGGGTTTTGGGTTTAGGGTTTAGGGTTTAGGGTTTAGGGTTTAGGCCTAACCCGCAAATCTATGAGCCATCCCTAGAAAACCTACAAGCCCTGTAAACCCCGACAAACCCCATAATCTCCACATCCAATACCAACAACCCTTCGAACCCTAAATCATCAAACCGTCTATGCCACAAAAAAGCTCCGAAGCGACCTGTAAACCCTAGGGGCTAATTCCGAAGCCCCTAAGACCCTAAACCCCTAGGACCCTCAGACCCTAAACCCCTAAGCCCTAAACCCCTAAACCTCTCAACCCTAAACCCCTAAGTAAACCCTAAAACACTAAACCCTAAACCCCAAACCCCAAACCCCAAACCCCAAAACCCTTTATGAACACTGAGGGCCAGCCTCGAAGATGGTCCGGAGCTTGAACTGCATAGATCCCTGCGGCCTAAGGGCCAGGGAGGGTTCAGGCTTGGCAATTTAGGGTTCGACGTTGAAACTTGAAACTTTAGGATTCCAACTTTAGGGCCCCGGGTTTAGGATTTCAGGCTTAGTCTTTGGATGGTCTGTGAAGGATTGCAGGCGCACGTCTCGAGTCCGCAATCCTGAGACACTACGGACTTCGGGGGCCCGACCCATCCTGCACCCAGAAGAAGGGCCACTTCATGTTCCGGTACTTCCGCCAGTTCCATCCTTCCTCCGACCTCAGATTTGAGGTCTCCAGGGTTCCGTGTCCCTGTACGTCATGCTCAGTTCTCAAATCCAATAAGGCGAAGAGCTGAGATCCAGACCAATACTTCTCAGTTCGGTACCCGCCGCCCGCCACAAAGTGCCAAAATTCACCTGGGTGCTGCGTCCATACCCTAAACACTACCCTGACCTCAACCCTCAACCCTCAGCCCTCAGCCCTCAACCCTCAACCCGCAACCCTCAACCCTCAACCCTCAACCCTCGACCCTCAACCCTCAACCCTCAACCCTAAGCCCTAAGCCCTAATAAAGCCCTAAACCCTACCCTCAGCCCAAAAAACCCTGACTACGGTTATGGCCTTAAGAGCCCGCAACGTGCCGAGCCGCCGTTTGTGATCAAGTACTTGCTTGCAGCGAAGTCCCCGACCTGGCCACAAAAGAGAGAGAACCAATAAACCCTAAACCTCAACCCCGGGAACCAGGCAGTGGCCAGCCTGCACCCTGCGATGGCCGTACTCATTGTCCCATCCATAGCTAGGGAAGTCACGCGGCCTTGTTGTCAGATGTTGAGGGGGTTTCGGGTTTGGGGGCTTCGTGTCCAGGGCTTGGGGTTTGGGGTTTGGGGTTGGGGGCTTGGGGAATTTCCTCAGGTACACAATGATCATCTCGAAAACAAAGCAAAGACTTCAACTGGTACCTTCAACACCTTCAACCGGGGGCCCCCTTATATGCCCCTTCTCTACCCGATACAACCCAAGTGCACACCTCAAACCAAAATCTTCACCAGCACGCTCTGGGGCTGCAGCTTGCCAAGATTCACGGCCTCGCCCTTGACAGTCAGCATCTCGTTCTTTGGGAAGTCCTGGATGCGACTGAGTCTGCGGGGAGCACGTCCTAGGGTTTAGGGTTTAGGGTTTAGGGTGTAGGGCTTAGGGTTTAGGGTTTAGGGTGTAGGGTTTAGGGTTTAGGGTGTAGGGTTTAGGGTTTAGGGTCTAAATGGTCTAACTCATCACTCGTCCTGAAGCAGCCTTCTCTGCTCAGGGAGTTGCAACTTCATCCGGTCGGCACATTTTCGACAGCTGACGGCCATCGATGTACAAACAACAGGCGGTCATTGCGCGAGTCGAGCATGGACCTTCTCAGCCTGCCGTATCACAGCACGTGTAGCAAGCATCTGCGATGAAGGGAATGTCCTAGTTCAGCAACATAGCGCAACATAGCGCAGCGAGAGGGTCTCGGTTTCAAAAATTCGCTTGCTCTTATGGATCTCCTTAGGAGAGTCATTAGAGATGAGAACTCTACCTGCGCGGTAGTGCCCCAAGTTTCTCAAGGGCTTCAACATGGGTCTAGGGCTTAGGGTTTAGGGTTTATCTGGGTGTTGCTAGGACTAAGACCCTGCTGCAAGGCACCACTGCACGAAATTGCTGCGAGCGGTTGTACATGCTCTGGCAATTGGTGTCCCACTGGGGGCTCTCGACCAGAATGCAACGACTCCAGAAGCAAAGCCTTAACCAATCCCAAACCCTAAACCCTAAACCCTAAACCCAAAACCCTAAACCCTAAACCCTAAACCCTAAACCCTAAGCCCTGGAACTCTGGCTTGCAAGCCGTTACTCAGAGAAAACTAGACGTGAAGGCCTTGCACGCTAGACTGGCCAGGGACAGTCCAAACATCAGGCAACTGGAGCTTTAGGGGATAGGATTGGGGGGACCCTTTTGGGGATATAGACCCTCTGAATAAAGGTCCCTGTTTAAGAGAGCCAGAAGAGGGTTAAGAAGGGCTCCCTTTTTTTAAGCGTCCCCCCTTATCCTGCCTAGGAAGCTTCAGGTGCCTGGAAGAAGAAAAACCAGAGATCTCCAGTCTAGGAGGACTGCTGTGACTCTTCTGAGCGATGTTCTTTGGAGGCATTTCTCACTCCTCTCACGGATGATCGCCGCTCTGAGCGGCCCTGGCGCACCATGTGGGACAACTTGGCACAAGGTATTCCCGAGTCGTGAAAGGACAGCTCCAAGCCAACATCTCTACAGCTCCTTCTACAAACGGAAAACCCCGCCACGAATGTTTAGGATCCAGTCTTTAGTTGTATGATCACGAAACTTGGCG
Source organism: Symbiodinium natans (assembly GCA_905221605.1). Classification (NCBI taxonomy): domain Eukaryota; class Dinophyceae; order Suessiales; family Symbiodiniaceae; genus Symbiodinium; species Symbiodinium natans. Next base: position 56,475 of record CAJNDS010000527.1, read on the forward strand.
GCCCCAAACCCTAAACCCTAAAACCCTAAACCACCTCCCGAGCATGAACTTCGGCCCTGACACAACACCAGGAAGGGTTTAGTAATTTCGGGTTTCGGGTTTAAGGTGCTGGGCTTACTGGGCACTTCTGTGATGATAGTGTGCGAGCATCTCATTGAGCGGGCCTCGGACGTGTAATTGGATCCTCAGGGGACGCGCGCCACCCTAAACACACTGATCTTACACACTGCTCTTCTCAACGCAAGCCCGGTATCTTCAAAAAAAACAGCTTGGCGCGATACTCTCTGTACCTCTCTCCCCTGTCTCTCAAAGGGCGCTCTGTGTCTTAAAGCTTCTTGGGTGGTGACGAGGGCGACCAGTGAGCCGAGGCTCCATCCACCCTGAGGCTTTCCGTGGATCCGCTGACCCGCGCGGCTGCATTCATGTGCCGGTACCTGCGCAAGGCCAAGTAAACTGGTCCCCCCCTCCCTCAAAAAACACACGAAAGATCCCCGAAATCCACAACTCCCTAAACTCCCCTACTGTAAACCTGAAAAGGCCATAAGTCCAGATGGTGCGGCAACCTGTGAGTCTTCTCCCTTCACTTATGCCGTGCTTAAACTCGGCATCTGCTGCCGCCGTGCTCTGAGCATCGATAGTGCCAGCTCAGCCGGCATTTGCTGATGACCCTTAAGTTTCCTTCAGAGTCTGCAGATGGGAACGGTACTCTTTGGGATGTCAAGAAGTCTTTAGATGGAGATAGCAGGGGCGGGAGGTGAGTCGCCAAAGATTGCTTTGTTGAAAAAGGGCTCTCTTATTGACAAGGGTCTCTTTACTGCTGTGACCCGGTTTGGAGAATATTGCGGCGCCAGGTTTGCTGGCATTCCATGCGCATCAAAGGCATGTGCCCACAGACCGGAAAGTCTCAACCCTAAAAGCCATGTCCTGCGGCGCCGAACTCAAAAGGCCCTGCAAGCTAGCCGCTAGCCACTCCAAGTGTAAGGCTCGAGCCCAACAAAAAACCATGAGCAGACCCGAGACCACCCCGAAGGAAGCCCAAAGCACTAAACTTCCCTAAGCGTGGGAGACCCGAAGTCTCTCCTGAGCCCTAAATTCATCAAAAAAGGCTTGAAAGGGCAGCCGTGGCCTGGCTTTGCTGAAGACTTCTCCGACGGTGTTGGAAGTACCCTCCTAGAAGAGGGTTAAGGTTTAGGACTTCTCTCGGGGATAAGGGGATAATAGGGGTTCATGCAATCCTGGCCGGATCAACAGCTAATTCGTGACCAACTAAGCAACAGCGATCCCGCCACGCTGAAATGGGCGGGGGCTCGGGCGACAAGACTGGATCATACGTCTTCCTGGCAGACATAGCATACGTATCTGACGTATCTGTACGTAGCCATTGTCTGGGAAAGCGGGCGTACGTTCATCACGGACGAAGAGTATTTTCGGGACTAAAAAAACTCCGGTGACCACAATCAGTCACACCAATGAAGATAGACCATGGGATGTCCAGCCTCTTGGTGAGGAATTTCAGGGAATGCGCTAGAGCAACGGCTGATACTCTCTCTCTCATGGACCCACGTCGACGGCATATGCGTACATTGAATGGGCTCCCCAGCCCTAAACCCTAAACCCTAAACCCTAAACTCTAAGCCCTTATGGTGTAACCGGGTTTAGGGGTTTAGGGGGTTTGCAGGTTGGCCACCGTTCCCGCAATAATGAGGTCTCGGGGTTAAAAAGGCATTCAGGGCTTGGGGGCTCTAAAGAGGTTCAGGGTTCAAGGCTTAGAGGGTTTAGGGTTTAGGGTTTAGGGTTTAGGGTTTAGGGTTTACGGGCTCAGAGTTCAGAAATCTACAGACTTTTCCCTCCCGTGGCCTGGGGAGTCAGACTCTGGATGGCGCTGAGGACCTCTTGGAAAAGCAGCTCGACCTTTGAAACGCCAGCTGCAGCTAGTTAGGGTTTAGGGTTTCGGGCTTAGGGCTTAGGGTTTTGGGTTTAGGGTTTCGGGTTTAGGGTTTCGGGTTGAATGGCAATTTTCGGAAGGTTTCCCTGTCGAGCAGCCAGAAAATAGATTGCCACGATTAGGGAGGGGGAACGTGCAGGGGAACACCTCAAAGGTTCGGGTGCAACCTGCAACAAGCGTACAAAAGACAACAGCCCAATCTTTTGCACCTGAACACCCAAAACTTCCTGAACCGTCAACGCAAAGCTTTCTTTCAAGCGCAGTGAAGCCCTCACGGGAAATACAGTAAACTCCAAAAATCTGGAACATCTTTGCCAAAAGGTATGCTCAGGGGGATTCCAGCCATAATCATCCCTCAAACAATGTTCCACCTTTGTGGAGTTGGGTTTAGGGTTTAGGGTTTAAGTTTGTAAGGGTTTAAGGGTTTAAGGGTTTAAGGGTCTAAGGGTCTAAGGGTTTAAGGGTTTAAGGGTTTAAGGGATTAGTTACTAACCATTCCTGCCTTGGTCTCGATGCGCCAGATGTCCAGCGCCTTGGCGCCTCCTCGAAGTCTCGCTGCACCTGTTTAGGGCTTAGGGCTTAGGGTTTAGGGTTTAGGGTTTAGGGTTTAGGGTTTAGGGTTTAGGGTTTAGGGTTGCTCCGCTGGGCCAGGGGGGGTTGGATTGAGGGTTCATGGGGTTTAGGGTTTGAGGGTTTGAGGGTTTGAGGGTTTGAGGGTTTAGGGTTTAGGGTTTTTGGTGCTTGAGGTTTTAGGGTTTAGGGTTGTAGGGTTTTAGGGATTAGGGATTAGGGTTTAGGGTTTGTAGTGCTTGCGGTCTTTGCATGCGCTCCAGCAGGCAAGCTCGTTTAAGGCCTTGGAGTTGGGACTCCTCCTGGGATGACGGCTTAGCGTTGTTTCAGCATTGGATGAGCACGCATGCGCCCTGCCGGAGAAGCACGAATGCGGAGTTGGAGGATGGAGCTAGCATAGGATCAAGGGTGGGCTGGTTGGGCAGGTACAAGGATGCAGGCGTCTGGCTGCAAGCCTTTGTACTCGATATCTAAGGGGAACACTTGCAATTCGCGCAGGGTCCAAGGACATCGGTGCACAGCCACTTGGGGGTCTCTAGATTGCGATCGCACATGCTGTGTCTGCAACACCGCAACCGAAAGCTCCAAATTCAAAAAACCATTAAGGCCCTCCAAAACTCTAAATTCCCGAAATCCTGAAACCCTGACCTTAGGTCACATCCTCACACTTCCGTCCTTCAGGGCTTTTGGGTTTCAGGCTTTGGGGTGTAGGTTCCGGTTTCGGCGTGGGTGTGGGCTTGCCGAGTCATCGCCTGCCTTCTATGAATTCCATCAGCGTAATCTCTCCATCGCCATTATCCAGAAACCTGGGCTTCAGGTTTGGGGGATAAAGCTCTCAGACAGAGGTTGCCAGTCCCATGAAGAAGAACCGCACATGCTGCGAGACGAGGGGTTCACTGGACGGAGGAAAACAAACCTTGTCACCGAGCTCGAGCAATTTCTTCAGCTTCCGAAGACTTAACGCGCCTTCATGGCTGAAAAACCCCAAAGACGAACCACGCCGCGCTCCCAAGCTAGCGGGCAAGCTCTGCAAGCAGCCGGGGTGGCAGTCGTCCCATGCAGATCTGTGGCCCTGTACAAGCCCTGTATTTTTCACACGGGACATACAAGCTTAGCGTTTCAACAAGTGCAAGCCTAGCACGATTGTGCAAATGCTCTGCTCAGCTATGTTCTTTGTCATGCCCAAGGGACCAGCATCGAAACCACACCCCTTGAACAGAACGCATAAAACGTGCTGTCAACTTTAGGGCAGATGTCCTTCTAGAACCGCGCCAAAGACTTTACATCAGGAGCCCAACAAACCCTAAACCCCCGAATCTGCGCATATGAACCCAAAGCCGGTGCCCCCAAAAACCTCCCAAACCCCATGAACTGTCGACCTGCTCGAATGAAGCCTAACAAAAACCATAAACCCTGTAAAAACCCGCCTGTAAACTCTATAAACTTAAGCCCCATAAGCCCTGCGAACCCGAAAAACCCTATAAAGCCCCACAAGCCCTATAAAGCCTAGCCAAGTGACTCAAAGAGCGACATGAGGTCGTGGTATTCCAGCTCTAGCTGGCTCATCCAAAACCTCGCTAGGGTTTCGGCTTATCGTGTTTAGGACCTATTTAGGGCTTGGCCTGACTTTGCAAGAGAACGGTTCCTCACAACGATACATCCGGGCAGCTTCAACATCGGGGACTTGACCAGCTTGGAGAACTCTTCGTAGTTGATGACTCCATCCCCTGATACGTCCATCGTCTGGAACAGCCTTCTGACTTTCCTCGTATACAAGGCGATGTCCTTACAGAGCAGGGCACAGCGCAAGTGTAGCAAGCCATGGTGTGGCGAGGGCAGGGGGGGCGATGGGGTGCGGGGGAGGTGGGAACAGGACCTCCTACACGCTAAACCTGAGAATCTTAGCCCAATACGTCGACCTCCAGAAAACAGAAGCACCTGATTCTGACAACCGACAAGCTAGACCGCCTCGTTGGGTTGAGGGATGCTCAGCATGAGCTTGGATGCTGACCCTACAACACCTTGCACGCCTAGACTAGACACTACACACTTTGAGTAATATGTCTAAATAAGTCTTCAGTGGCGTTGCCCGAAGTCTCAAGGTTTGGGGAGTGATGAACAAGGTTTGGGGAGTGATGAACAAAGTCTGCCACCATGCCGAGGAACCCTTTCCTTCTGCTTGAATGCAAGCTCTTCATCGGAGCTGGCCGTCTTCATCGTCTGTTGCACGAAGACAGCCGAAACCACATTTAGCACGGCATATCCAAGAACACACCTGCCGTACAGGAGCCCCCCTGCCTAAACAGACGTTTGTAGCAAAACCCTGGTCAAGTGCACTACGATTCTTACCACTGCTACATTGTTCCGCAGGGACAGTCTGCTTGCTGCCTAGTTTGCCGGCTGTTCTTGCTGCTCCCACGTGGGCCGAGGCTTTAAGCTCATTCTCATGCAGGCTTGGGTCCCTCAACTTTTGTTCAACTTTCAGACTTGTGGCTTCGTTCTGGTGTCCAGATGAGCCCAAATGGAACCGATTTTCAGGTGCGGAAACTCTTTGCAGCACTGGACGGCAAGTACCTGCCAATGCTGCTCCTTCGGCTCCTACCCGCGTCTGGGTGCCTTGGCTGCTCCTACTGCTTCTTCGTCTGCGTCTACTTCGGCATAGTCCTCATCCTCCAGCTGCTCGCACTCGTACTCGCAATAATACTAGTAGTACTAGTATAACTAGAGGGAACTACCTAGCAATGCTAAGAAATCACTCATCGCAATCATGCTACGAATACTACAAAGACTCTCATCGTGCGGGCATGGACGCTCTGGACGCCAGACGCACTGCCCTATCCCGGCTGATCAGCCCTCAAATCGGGCGGAGCTCGGTCTCCGCAGCACCAACCCTCCGTTTCAGCGAGTATCTGGGCTACTGCTTGCGCTGCCCGCCTCCTGGGCGCAGCCCCTTGAATACGTAATCACGGTCCGGGAGCCAGAAAGACGCAAATGCAAGGAGAACACGCGCTCTTGCCTTGAAACGCACAGATAAACCAGCGAAAACAAAAACCTTTCTTCTGAAAAGTGGCAGAGATGGACTCTCAAACCGAATTTTGGTATTTTTCAGCATCGGAACCCAGGAACGAAGAACACATGAGACTCCTAAACCCGAACGCTTTACATACCAAAATTCTGGCTTTAAAAACATTATGCATTACAAACATGGATCTCAACAAGCGAGATCGCAGCCCGCTTTAGCACATTTCACACGGGCGCCAAAAAAGTGCTGAAAGCAACAACAACACTCGGCAGGAAGAATCAAAAAACAACTCAACTTTGCCGTCGGATCGAGAGAGCCGTACCAGTAATACTACAAGAAATTAGAGCAATACTGCCGGCATAACTAGTAGCAGTTTCCTCTACTTCTACTACTTGTGCTGCTCCTACCTACTACTTCTACTACTGCAGCTGTTTATAGTTCTACTTGGATGTCTACTTAATCTCTTCTTGTCCTACGACTTCCACTGCCGCTGCGATATCATTACATAGCTCTTAGCTGCTTAGCTAGAACTGCCTACGCATTTGATGGCCCAGCCTTCGTTCATTAGTGTTTCTTTCGCCCCAACCCGCCTGTACAGGAGGAAATAGATGGAAAACCATTCGCTGATGTTCCTGCAAGGACGGACATATGACTTCAGGTATCTTGAAACCTGGAGAACAATGTGCATGAAGAGCCCGACATGAGACAAAGTATTGCTGTCGCAGCAGAGGCACTCAACCAGCACTCTGCACGGTGGGCTCCAATTTGCAAACAACAGCTCAAACATAGACAGAAAGGTCCGGCTGAATGTGCCTGAGAGGGTGCACGCCGAAATTTCGGTGGCAATAAAAGACCAGCCCTCCCTCGCAGTAAAGCCTCCCCAAGTGTTCTCAACTCACTCCCCTGTGTATTCTGGGACATCCCTGAAACTGTCATGTCCTGAAGATAAGGGTCGTAGATGGCACAACCGACAATCAACTGCCGCCCCAGCAACTTCTCACCCCCGCTTCTCCTGATAAAATGGAGACTGTCGGCCAACACATTCAACAAACTTCTCGTTGACACCCTTGAGCTTGGAACTGCGAACGAACTGGGCTGATGCCCCTACAAGGAATGCAGCGGCAAGAAACCTAAATACCTTCGCGCATTGAGCAGGGAAGCATGGACTGGGTAGTGGCATGCAGGCAGACATCCAAGGCTGGCGTACGAGCTGCGAGATGTGCTCAGCACTGACACACAAGGCTTAGTGTTGAGCTTGTTTTGACAATACCCCCCCCCCCCCCACCCCCCCAAGATTTGTTCCGGCGCCGGGTCTGAACAAAAGTTTTGCCGGACAGGGGGCAATAATCAACCTGGAGGGTGGGGGTGTTTGGGGCCTCTTCTGACTGTTTCTTCTGCCATTTTCTGGGCCTCTTCTTGAACCTTGACACGCATCTTGCATGCGCAACCCTAAGCCCTAAACCAAGAAGCCGTCTGATTCAATGGCAGGAAGTTTCGTAATAACGCCCTTTAGTATCTAGATCAGCAGGCCTCGTAAGAGGTAGGAGTCGTTTTGGGAAAGTTTGTGAGTGGTTTAGGGTTTTTGCCTTACCCCTAAACCTAAACCCTAAACCCTAGAACCCGAAACTCCTAAACCCTAAACCCTAAACCTCTGCTCGATTGCAAAGAGGCTCGCAGCAAGACCACTTGAACAAGCTGTGCGATATTTTCCGGAGTTCATTTCTCTTTTTAGCGCCCACGGTTTTGTGCTAACCCGAGTATTAGAAACGACCTCAACATTAATTACTGCTCCCGACATCACTAGCCTCACAAGCATCTGCAGTATACAATCCCTGTCAAGGTTCGTTGGATGTTCAGTTCTAGGTCCAACTCCTCACAAAGACACGCCGCGCAGGCGTCCACGCACGCACGCAACAAGGCGACATGCTTCGGAGGCCAAGGAAAGGGGTAGCCAGGTGCTGAAAAACAACCCATCATCAAGTTCTATGGTGCACCTGATCATTCTCAGAAGCATGATGGATGTGCAGGTGGCGCGCCGGGCGACGAAGTTTATGTCAAAAAGAGCACAGTGCGCAAGCTCATAGCAGGGCAACACTTCAAGAGAGTAGGCCAAGAACCCAGCTACCTCTGCATCGACAAGGCTCTGATCAAACGGTGCTATTGTGCCAGGCAGCCGTAGTACCGGAAGACATCCTCGCGCACTTGCAAAGGCTGGTTTTCGTCGTTGATGAAGTCGCGACACAGTGTATTGGCCACCATTCCCGAAACGCACTGGAAGAATGCAATCAGGCAAAATGTCCAGAACAAGATGTTCGTGCTGGCTGCAAGGCATCGAATGAGCAAGTGCAGCGAAGCCAGCACGCTGTTCATGGTGATCATGCGGATTGCTCTGGCCAACTTCCCAATCCGCAATAAACGGAATAGGATAGGATTCACCGCCAAGTTGGCACTTGCGACATAGAAGAGCACGATTTCTAAGAGTGATGTTCCGGAAACCGCAATGTCAATGTAGTTCATGGGCACCACCCAGAATTTACATCGCAGAATGGAAATGCGGACAAGAACATCCAGCACAAAAAAGGCAGTGAAGACGAAGTCACCAATCCTGAGCTCAACATGCTTTGGCTTAGGGGGCCCTGTTCGCCGACACTAGCCTTAACGGGGTGCGTGCTGTCACAGGATATGCCTGTATCTGGGCCCCTGCATCTGCAAAACGCCATCGACAAAACGGGAACATCAGGGACGTCGCCCTCAACCCGGTTCTTCAGCAGCTCTAATCCTGGAAACCAGAACTCGCGATGCAGCCGGAGGCACGCAAACACCAGTTCCCAAGTGTTCCAGGCATCATCAGAGACAACCACCGTCGGAAAGACGCCGATGGTATGACCGGAACGGTAGCCATCCACCTGCACACATTCGAGAGCTCTTTCGAGGCAATAGTTCCCCCAAGACCCGACCCGGCATCTCCTCCTAGCCCTGTCGAACTTTCGTCTCCTTCACTGCTTCACTCGCTTGGGCCCTAGCACCACCGCAGATTCCGGAACCTTCAGGTGGGGGGAGGAAGCACCGAAACCCGAATCCTGCAAACCCAAATCCCGAAATCCCACAAGCCGCAAGCACTGAGATCGTGGAAATGCCTGGGCTTCCAGGGCCATCCACAGGACGTTCAAGCCTGGGCTTTCAGACACCCCTTCCTGGACTCGGAGAATGGACCTTTTTTTTTTGGGGGGGGGGGGGGGGTACAGTACCTGGAGGCGCCTGGCGAAGCCGTGGCATTCATGGTATGGTGTAGTCGTGCCCATGTATTGCTACGAACTAAGGGCTTGGGAATCAAAGCTAACGATCAAGCAAGTGACACAGCACGGCGGCGATTACCATCTCGTACTGAGCTGACTCAAACCATTCTCCGAGCCTTTCCAGCCGCGACATCCGGGCGATGCGTGCTTGGAGCTCCGATGCCGTCTCAATGGGCTTCATGAGAAGGTCAAGATCGTCATCGTCACCCAGCATGGTAGTGTACTGCGCCATGTATGCATTCAGCCGACGGTCGCCGTCGTCCTGTGAGGGGCAAGCTTCGTGAGGCCATGGCACACACTCTGTAGGCCACTAGGCAAAGCACACAAGCAACTAAAGGAGACTAGCCCTAAACCCTAAACCCCAAACCCTAAACGCTGCTCTTTGTCCGAGCGTCTGAGCTCAAGGCATGCAGAAGCTTATTGGCATCGAGGTGCGGGTGCTCGCGGTGAGGCTTCCCAGAATCTGTCTCGGAACCTTGCCAACTGCAGATCTTTGAACCTCCCTGCCGTCTATGTCTTGAAAGCTATAGGGGCTCTAAACCCGAAACCCTAGACACTAGACCCGAAACACTAAACCCGAAACCCGAAACCCTAAACCCTAAACTACAAGATAACCGACCGATCCGAGCCGCTGCTGAACTCATTCCTAACGCGCATCCTGCTGTTGGCTCGTTCCGGGAGTCCCTCGGGAATCCTCAACGTCACCTGTGCAAAGATCGCAGGTTTAGGGCTGAAGGCTTAGGGTTTAGGGTTTTACGGTTTGGGGTTTGGGTTCAGGGTTTTGGGTTTAGGGCTTAGGGTTTAGGGAGGTTTAGGGCTTGGGGGTCGTGGGGGCGGGAGGCGGTTTCAGGTTTTGGGAGAGGGTTCGAGGGATCGGGGATCTGTTGGAAACGCCCTCGGGTGCTGCAGCAAGCCCGCCCTCGGCCCTAAGCACGCCCCCGACTGTTGGGACTCTGAGTTGTCCTCTTGAGCTGAGCTCTCAGTTTGCTATGGTCACCCTAAACCCTAAACCCTAAACCCTAAACCCTAAACCCTAAACCCTAAACCCTAAACCCTAAACCCTAAACTCCTACTGGGGTAGGCGGGCGCAGTCGAGCGCTCAGCGAGACCATGGCAGGCTCAGAGCTTGCCCGCCGCACCCCTGAGAGGTCGCCAAGCTTGGTCACCAAGCATAGTCACTGCAGATGTTTTTAATTATACCCTAAAACCCTGAAAGGGTCTCCCCGTCTTTTGTTTTGGGGCTGGCCTCAACGGAGCGTCTGGGGGTGACCCGAGCTTTTCTGCTCGCGCGAGGTGGCCTTGAACCCTTCCAGTAGGCAGGGGGACCTTAAACCCTCCCAGTACGCAGGGGGGCCTAACCCTTCCAGTACCATCCCAGTAAGTGGGGGGGAGTCTTAAACCCTTTAAGCAGCGGACCCAAGCGACCCTCAATTTGCAACCTATTCACGCCTGAGTCTTCTATGAGAGGGCCCTTCGGCCCAGACCTGGCCTTGGGCTGGGCATGTCTTCACACTATTCTATTGCGTTCAGCCCTAAACCCTAAACCCTATGAACCCTAAACCCTCTAAACCCTGTAAACCCTAAACCCTACGAACCCCAAACCCTAAACCCTATACACCCGAAACCCTATACACCCTAAACTCTATAAACCCTAAGCCCTAAACCCTATAATCCCTGTACTACACCCTAAACCCTATAAACCCTGAACCCTATAAACCCTCCTATAAACCCTAAACCCTATAAACCCTGAACCCTATCAACCCTAAACCCTATAAACCCTCAACCCTATGAACCCTAAACCCTATAAACCCTACAAACCCTAAACCCTATAAACCCTAAACCCTATAAACCCTAAGCCCTAAACCCTCTATACCCTATAAACCCTAAACCCGATGAACCCTAAACCCGATGAACCCTAAACCCTATGAACCCTAAACCCTAAAAACCCTAAACCCTAAAAAGCCTAAACCCTAAAGCCTAGGCCCTGAACCCTAACCCTAAACCCGATAAACCCTAAACCCTAAACAAGACAAACCCCAAACCCTAAAACCCCTATAATTAAACCGGATAAGCCCTATAAACCCTACAAAGCCCAAACCCTAACACCTGAAGGAGCCCCTGGGGCCTGATGAGGCTTCGCCCCGCGCGCTTGTTCGACCTCTTGGCAGTGCTGCCTCAGGAGCATCTGGTGTGTGGATCCAGGACTCCAAATCCAACAAGTTTAGGGTTTGGGGTTTGGGGTTTGGGGTTTAGGGTTTAGGGTTTGGGGTTTAGGGTTTAGGGTTTAGGGTTTGGGGTTTGGGGTTTGGGGTCTAGGGTTTAGGAAGCAAGCCCTAGAATCATGGACCCCAAGCCCTAAATGCCCCTTCTTGCAAGCCCAGTTGCTGCACAAGCTTGTCAACCAGCATCAGGAAAGCGTGAGACGCCTCTCCCGCTTCCTGCGAAGCCTTCATCATGGACAGCACCATGAGTTCGGGCTTCGGAGGGTTTAGGAACCAAGCATTCTTAACTAGTATAAGTATTGATATTACTTCTCATTATGCCAAGTCCTACATGCTGTCTTTCCTAGAGTTGCTGTGTTACAGCTGTTTACCCAAATCCGTAAACGCGAAAACACCCCAAGGGCGAGGGCTCAAAAGGATGCTAGCCTTGCGCAGGCCTGCGTGCTCCAGGACCCCAGAACCCAGAATCCAAGCTGCTCTTTGAACCAATTGGGTTCAGGGTTTAGGGTTTAGGGTCTAGGGTGTAAGGGCTTAGTGCTTGAGGGTTCATGGTTTAAGGGGTCCCGAAACCCAAACAACACATGAGCGATGATAAAAACCCCCGGTATTGAAAAGTAAAGAGAAGCGCCCCGAGATGATCAGATGTGCGTTTTGCTCGAGAAAATTAAAAGAGTAAACAGGAACGATAACGTTCAGAATAGTGCTAAAACTCGAGAAAACAATAAAGAGTAAGCAAGAACGATAACGTAATTCAGGGATATCTTCCGGGATAGGGGCGGTTTTCACGTATCCTCACATGGCAACCCACACGCTGGCAGCCAAGGCGCGCCATTGAGTCTTCCACTGGGGTCTGTCTCCAGTCGCACATCATCCCAGGGTGGGGAAACCTCACGGGGGTTTAGGGTTTAGGGTTTAGGGTTTGGGGTTTAGGGTGTAGGGTTTAGGGTTTAGGGTTTAGGGTGCTAGGGCCTGCTAGGGCCCTGGGTCTAGTGCTTCGAACGACAGGGTTCAGGGTCTATAGGCTTTGAGGTTCCAGGTTCCTGACAAAGTATTCCCCACGTCTGATATGCAACGACCTCGGCATAACACGAACAAGAGCCCACGCACGAAATGAAGGAATAAGCTGACAGCGAACACCTTGCAAGACAAGATAAAACAGAAGCGGATGATATGTGTGGCCCAATGAACGAAAGAGACATGCTTCACAGCTTGGCGAAGGCTTCTTCGTCAGTGGCTGCAGGCACCCAATGCCCACTAAACCCTATAAACCTATAAACCCCACACCCTAAACCCCGAAATTTCGTCTACAGCGGCCCAGAACGATACGGATTCGACCAAAGGGAAGCAAAACACCCTGCAAGGGGTGAGGTTGGGGGTTTAGGGTTTAGGGCTTAGGGCGTCTTGGCGCGCGGCGGCAGTAGATACGATGTGGAAATGGCGCCCCAAAACACCCAGGGGGTGTGGGGGCGGCATGTCACGCGAAGGCATTTGTTTCAACGCAGTCCAGCAGTTTTCATTGGTGCTGGTTCCTTTCTCCCACCCGCTGCAAGCTTTCACAGGCCACCACCCAAACCACTGCCTTTTCGGGTTTGGGGCTGTCGCCCTCAATGCCCACCATTGTGCGTCAGAGCACCAGAAAAAACGGGATTCTGGAAGGGGTGCCCCTCCAGGGCAGAGCCCAAATTTCAGGATGTTCGGGCCGACGTCCAGCGGGTCTCGGGAGCCCTTGGCGAGGCGAGCCCTAGCAGCTCTCTATTCGACCACTCTCCAATGGCTCCACCCATTGTCCATCCAGTGAAGGTGTCCATCACTGCCGGATATGTTCTGGGTCCAGGCACGCTAGAAAAGGGTGGGTACGGCTTAAGCAGGCCGGGTGGGAATTTAGGGTTTAGGCTTGAGGCTTGAGGGTTTAGGGTGACTTCTCCAGCCAAGGTCACACCAATATCTTTGTCATCATCAGGCGGACGGGCTCCGGCATAATTTGGAGGGCGCACGATGCCGGCCATCATTCAGGAAGGTCAAGTTCTGAGTGGTTCTGAGCCTTTCCAACTCCTGTAGGGAATTCTGAGTCCATGTTGCCTAGCACGATACGCTCTCCAGCACAACTGTTCAAACTATGAGGATGTCAGTCTATGTGCAAGACAGCTCAAAGATGGCTGCCTCTCTGCTGCAACTCCCTTCCGTCTGAGCCTTAGGAAGCCGAGGAAACACGTACAAGCTCAACATCGCCTCACAGTGATGAAACAACCAAACAGAAAGCCATCCAGCAAACTGTCAGAGAATTGGGAATGGCCAAAATGTTCTCAAGGTCAGCTTGAATCAGCTCGAAACTCACCAAACAGGGATCTAGAAAATCAAGACATTCTGCATTTTTTGCATGGCGCCTTGAGGTCCCGAGGGAGCCAGCTTGCTTTGCAAGGGCCAGCGTACCCTCTCATGTTCCATGGTCCATGCAGGCTTGTAGTTGTAGAGACACCAAGAAACGGTCGGCGAATGTATTCGCGCGCTTTCGTACCGCTGTTGCGGCTGTACTCTTATGCGCCATCTAGGTGGTTCGTCGCTATACCCGATCAGCAGCAAGAAATCTCCTTGCTGCTTGCACCTGCACGACCCACTCGAACCATGAAACGGAAATGGCCTCCAGTAAATATCTTGACATGCTCCTGCCACCTTCCTCCTACCAACATCCTGCTGCGGCTCCCATACAGTAGATCCTAGCATGATGGAACCACAGACTCTAAAGTACTGTTGAGCCATGGTTCTCACAGGGGTCATTGATGACATAGAGTGTTCCTGCAGGTGAAGGAAAGAGGCTTTTCCCCTCCAGACAGGCATGAAAATCACTGACTATTGCCAGGCTTCCGTCACGCGGACTTAGGGGTCTGAGGGGCTTGCGCCCCCAGCCCCAACCCCAAAAACCACTCTTGGTGAAACTGCCACTGGCCTTAGGGGTATCTGGCGTTTGTCGTTACAACTTTGCTGTAGGAAGCCGGAAACGAGCAAACGCATTTTTGTGCATCTGCCGGGTACTTCGGATGCTGGAAACATGCCAGCAGCTAGTAGACTTCTGCCGGTTCTTATCACTGCTTCCTGATGCCACAACTCCCGAATTCAGCTGCCTCAAAGGATGACGTGGTGGAATGGACTGAACTCCGTCAACCCTGGATCGCTAAACCAACTCACCACCAAGAGCATCTGAAGAACCCCCACCACACCCCAAACCATCGTGCCGCAAAGTCGCGGAGTCCTGGACGCACCGCTGGACGTCTCCTCAAGATCCAGGTGGCTGCACCGGATTGGGGCAAGTCACCAAGTCAATCAGGGGTTGAGCATGATTTCGGATGAGGTCGAAGAGGCAAGGCGCGGGAAAAGATCGGGAAGGTGGGCCGCTCAATGCCCTCACTGCTGGTGCAGGCGAGGAGCAAAGGATCTCGCTCCCAGCTTTGGAGTTTGTGGTGGTTTCTCCGCCTTCTCCTTCGCCTTCGGCTTCGATCTTCGTCGTCTTGATATGTCTGAACCTTTGCTCAGGTGGACAGGCATCAAATGGAGATTTGACCTGATTCGCCCCACAATCCTCTCGGCCTCTTGCTCAGACAAGCTAGTAGTCAGCCCAATGAAATCGAAATCCCAAACCCGGCCAACATTGCCAACGCCCTAGCCCTCATGAAGGGGGAAGGCTTTTGGGCATTTTGCCAACGTTCTGACAGCTGCATCACAACAAAGTGTATGGAACCTCTGCTGTGTGAAAAGCGCATGACATCTTTTCATGTCACATCAAAACTCCACTGCATCGAACGACACCTGTGTGACGACCGAGGTCATCACCGAAATCTCACCTACATGACGTAGCATTTCTACGGCGGTTTACGAAAATAAAAAAACCCCTCTTATAGACAAAGAGCAGGGTTCCCTTATAATAAGGACCCCAATACGGTACCCCGAATTTCGGAAAGACCCATATGCTCCTAAGATCCAGTGCGTGCCCAGTCACGTTGACTTCTGAAAGACTTCCTTGGTCGTGATCTGCTGGAAGGATTACCCAGCGTTCTAGTACCCCTCAAGGCTCAATGGTCTCCGGGTCTGGGGCGCTGCCCCCGCCTGGTTGCCTGTTCCCCCTTGTTATCCCCAACCCCCCATGCTCCCCGCTGCGAGGCTTGAGGCTCTGGAGTTGATTGCTCTTCGCTCAAACATTCGGATCCCCTCACCCCAACCCACCGAACCCCAAGCAGAAATCCCCTCAAGCACCCGAAGCCCACCAACCCACACCCCCTCCCCCCCTCACCCTTCACCCTTCTCCAACTCCAAAACCTGCCGTCACGCAGCTTGGACTGAGAGTGGCATGACTTTGCCGGAGGTTGCATGTAGCGCCTTTAACACTTCCTCGAAAAGCACCTGCGCTGAGAATTCAGGGTTTCTTGTACCTTGGGGCTGACGCTTGAGTCTTTCGGTAAATTGGGGGGGGGGGTTTAAACAAAGCTGGTGGGTTAAAAAGAAGTCCCATTCTTGGGACACTTTGAAAGCTTTGTATTCAAGGAGGATGGCGTTGGGGCTGTCTCCTGTCAGATCTACAGTTGCCCTTGTCATGTTGGGGGGGGGGCGGTTGAATGCTGGGGGGAACGGAACTACCCCACACCCAACATGCCTCCAGTTTCGTCTCGATGCGCCAGATGTCTAGCGCCTTGGCTCCTCCCCGCAGGCGTGCTGCGCCTCTGCCAAGTGGGGGTTTACGAAAACAAGGGACCCAGTAGAGTCCTCAAAGAGTAGGATTCCCTTATAAGCAGGTACCCCTAATTTCGGAAAGCCCCAAATGAAAGTGAGTCTCCGGCTTTCGGCCTACGAACGCTTCGGAAGTGTAGGCTCATACAGACGATGCTCGACAGCAACTTCTGTCCAGTCGTCCTTGTGAACAATACAGCGAAAAAAGCGGAAACTGAGAACAAGACTCTGTGGCCAAGCTGGTTCGCTTCTGCTTGGGGTTCTCTTACTGGAAGTTCATGTTAGGGTCTTGGGGATGTTTAAGGTGTTGAGTTTTCGCACTGCTTGTGGGACTGTAATTCAGGATGTGCAGGTTGTCACTTCAATACCCCAAAAGCCCGACGACGGTTGCAGGAAATCGCCATTGTCGACCTTTGACGTTGACAGTCACATACTTTTTGCAACTCATGCAAGTGCAGATTCTTTGCAGCCGTTCTTGCATGTCTCACGGTTTTGTCGATCAAGCATCACCAGCACTCCCTCCGCTGATCAGCCTTCTATGAACTCCATCAAGGTAATTTCGCCGTCGCCATTGTCCAAAAACCTGTGCATGAAAGTCAAACAAGGTACAGACAGGAATCTTGTTTATATCATTCTATCTCATCGATATGGTCAGATCTCGGTCTATGTGACGGGCGGCTCAAACAGGCTCAGCAAGTCGTGATATTCCAGCTCAAGCTGGCTCATCCAAAACCTCAGGCTCAGGGGAAGCTGCCAATACGCTTCTCAATAGGAAAACCGTACGAAATCGAGGCCGACGGCTTCTTGTTGTTCACTTCCTAGTACAGTTTTCGGTGCGACATGGGGCGAACGCCTGCAGATTGCGTCTGTCCCAAAGCTCCATTCCAGGAAGTGTGAGCAGGGCGATCGGAATAGTTACCAATAGTATCCCCTTATGGTCCCTTTGTAGTAAGACTATACTTACCCCCAAAGGCCTGTTCTAATTATTCAGGCCCCCCATATTGAACATGCGTGTCGCCTCAAAGAGCAGACAGGAGCTTGCTAGGATATGTTGGGAACGCATGCTGACATGTCCGATTAGTTGGGATGTTCCCCCTTCTACGAACAGTCTCTAATAGGGATGATCATCGGGGTACGATAATCCCTATTAATGACTGTCAGTAAAAGGGGGAACATCCCAATTTTGGCGCTTGGCAACCGAAGCCCTAAGCCTTATCCTTACACTGCAAACTGTCATTACCACCCTAGACCCTAAACCCTAAACCCTAATGTTGGACCTGGTTTAGTGGGGGCCTCCGCTATTAAGTCGATTTGGGTGAGTTATTCAGGACACACTGACTGTTTGGGAGTCCCTGTTTAAAGTCACATCGTCCGGGCGCGGTAAGAAAATTCCACACCTTTAAAAAAGATTGCCGGGCATCGCTGCCCCTTTTGAACTTATCTAAACTCCTCCCTATTAAAACCATATAAAAACCCCCCGGGGCCGTCTAAACAGAGCAAATTCCAGCCTCGACTGGGGGGGGGGGGGGGGGGGGGGTGGGGGGGGTGGGGGGGGGGGTGGGGGGGGTGGGTGGGGGGGGGGGGGGGGGTGGGGGTGGGGGGGGGTGGGGGGGGTGGGGGGGTGGGGGGGGGGGGTGGGGGGTGGGGGGGGGGGGGGGTGGGGGGGGTGGGGGGGGGGCTAAACCCCAAGTCCCGGCCACTTCAACTTCGGAGATTGGACGAGCTTGGAGAATTCCTGGCACAGGCGCAGCAGTGGCAGCTGTGGCAACCCCGAGATTGGAACCCCGCACCCCTACTGTTAGAGTTTAGGGGTTTAGGCGGTTAGGGTTTCAGAGGTCTAGTAGAGGGTTTGTAGGGATAAATCCCCCTTGAAGCCGCAGGAAAAAGCCTTGAAGCCCTAAATGCCCTAAACCCGATACCCTTAACCCGACGCCCGAAACCCTAAACGGTATAAATTTTTTATATGCCCTAAACCCTAAACCCTAAACCCTAAACCGTAAACCCTAAACCCTAAACCCCAAAAAAGCCGAAACAGCCAGTTGAACTGACTGTTGCCTCCAAGTTAAGCGTGCCATCTCCAGAGTCGTCAATGGTCTGGAACAGACGCTTCACTTTCCTCCACCAGCCAGGGTTTAGGGTTTAGGGTTTAGGGTTTGGGGTTTGGGGTTTGGGGTTTGGGGTTTGGGGTTTGGGGTTTGGGGTTTGGGGTTTGGGGTTTGGGGTTTGGGGTTTGGGGCTTGGGGCTTGGGGCTTGGGGTTTGGGGTTTGGGGTTAAGGGTTAAGGGTTTCGGGTTTAGCGCTTTAGGGTTTAGGGTAGATTGTTTGGGGTTTAGCTTTGGTTCAGGGATTATTTCGAGCTCAGGGGGTTTCTTCTTGATTCCTGTCTCCGGGTTTAGTTTTGGGGAGTCAGTCTGTAGGGCTCCGGGTTTCCGACGATTCTCCGAGGACTCAGAGGTCAGCAGGGAATAGAAGGACTGCTTTGAAACTTACCCTCAACCCTCAACCCTAATTCCTAAACCCTCAACCCTCAACCCTCAACCCTCAACCCTCAACCCTCAACCCTCAACCCTCAACCCTCAACCCCTAACCCTGAAGACTCAAGCATGTCAGGCCCTCAAATTCTCGCAGGCGCACCATCAGAAACGGCAACGAGACCCGTCCTCGTGTACATCTGTGCATCCTGGGCATTTGGGCCCCTAGACCCTAAACCCTAAACCCCAATCCCCAAACCCTAAACCCTAAACCCCACCGCACATGGAAGCAACATTGCTCGCGAAACATGCGCAAATGAAGTCCTATTCCTGCACACAAGTCCCTAAACCTTTATAAGTGTGAGAAATGTCCAGGGTTCCTGTACTCACAAGCAGATAGCAGAGAGCCGCCAGCACCCCGGAACGAAACGGTGGCGGTGACACCACGAGATCATGCTCAACATTTGGCTGTTCAATGCGTGCAAGTTCGGGTTCAGGGCATGCTAGGCCACTACTACTGCAAAGTGTGAATCCCCTCCTAAACCCTAAACCCTAAAGCCTAAAGCCTATTTGCCCCCCAAGGGTCTTTCTCTTTCTGTTTGAAGGCAAGCTCTTCGTCAGATCCCGCCGTCTTCATGGTCTGCTGCACGAAAACCTTGGCTTGCAAGAGCACCATGCTTAGGCTTTAGGGTTTTGGGGGTTTTCACTGTTGATTTTTCTTTCACAATAGCAGCCTACAATCCAAAATTCGAGCTGAGCTAGCAAATCTCTCCAATAGCAGACAAAATGTTGATGTCACGGAAGTGAGGAACCGCATTCACAACATTCAAGACCGCGAAGCCCAAAACGCACCTCACCGCACCGATGTCGAATTTGATGTCGGGGGTTGCTGAGCATGTTCCCAAAACCCTCAACCCTCAACCCTCAACCCTAAACCCTAAACCCTAAACGATACAGCGTCTGCTTGCTCAAGCCCTGACAGTTGGGCTCTCGCAACATGGAACCCTCTGTCTGTGCACGTGCCTGTATAGGAGAAAGAAGATAGAAAACCATTCGCCTCAGCTCCAGTATGCTAAGCGCGACAGCGGCAGCTGCAAGCAAAACTTTGCGTGTCATGCGGTCACGACAACAAGGACATGAATTGAGCTTTGACACTGAAGTTCTCCACAAGCACTCTGCAAGCAGGTCCCCAGTTGGCAAACAAAATTTCAAACATCGTCAGGAAGGTTCGAGTGAATGTGCCGTAGTATCGGAAAACGGCTTCTCTCAATGCCACGTCATAAGCCTCGTCCTCGAAGAAGTCCCGGCAAAGTGTGCTGACAATGAGACCCGCAACGCATTGGACGAACGTTAACAGGCAGAAGCTCCAGAATAGCATGTTGCTGCTGGAGGCCAAGCACCTGATTGTACGGGTTGCGTGTTTGGTTCCGTCCCAGCGCAACGGCTAGCACATCATGGCCCATGAAATGCACCCACAACATTCTGCTGCAACAAGTGTTAACAGTCCAACTGTTCTCGCACCACTTCCACACTAGCTGTTGACACCTCCTTGATCGAACCAGCCCCAACACGGATAAAGCTTGTGTCCAACAAGCCAACTCACAAAGATGCACCAAGCATCACAGCTGAATTATAGAACTGGTAGAAATTGTAGGCGCGGCGGCGCCGTGCAAAAACGCGGTGTGTTTGCTTTTCATTGGTGTGTTGCACTGGATGCATCACTGCTTTCCAGCACGGTACTAGGCATTTCTACGCCACCACCGGTCATCAGAACCCTAAACCCTAAATCCTAAACCCTACAACCCAATTGAGTGCAGCATCGAAGATCAGAACGTGCTGCGAAGGAAGAGCTGACTCGCCAAATGTGAACTGTCGTCGCTTTCGGACTTCTGGGCTCACATGGTCTCACTGTTTAGTCTAACTGCCACATAGCTCCACAGAAAAATCCCACGTTGCAAAGGCTGAAGAGCGGGGGTGGGGTGTTTAGGGTTTAGGCAGCCTACATAATTATCGAATACACGAAGGCGCTTCACCAAGAGCTGAAGGGATCCCAGCACGCTCGTCATGTTGATCATGCGGATGGCGCGCGCTAGCTTGCCCAACCGGAGCAGGCGAAACAGGATGGGGTTCACGGGCAGCTTCATCGTGTAGAGAACTGCCACTTCCGCCACATTTGTTACGCTCACTCCGACATCCACATAGTTCATGAACTGGCCCCAAAACTTTGATCTCAAGACGCAGATGCGCACGATGACGTCGAGCACGAAGACGCCCGTAAACAAAAGATCGCCGATCGTCAGCACGCTCTCCCATGTGGGTATCTCCTCGGGCGAGGGCGACTCTGGAAAGACGTTGAGGTTGTAGCCAGAGATGGAACCAAAGAATTGCAGGTCCATAGCCATCCAGAGCACGTTAAAGCACAGGATGATGGCCATAATGGACTCGTAGCGGTTGGACTGTAGGATGAGCTGCCATTTCTCGAGCTGCGACATCTTCTTGTAGCGGGCCAGAAACTCAGAAGGGGTCTCAGTGGCGAAGTACTCCGACTTGCCTGTGGGAGCTGACACGCATTTGAGGGGCTACGATGTGTAGGTAGAAACAAAACTTTCCATATGGGGGCTTACGAAAAGAAGGGACCCCGAAGATAGACCCCAACATAGTAGGATTCCATGATTCCCTTTACACTAAGGACCCCAGATAAGGTACCCCAAATATCTCTTAACCCCCTATGAGAGCGTCTGCAAAAATTCGAAAACCGAAGGACCGGTCTTGATATACTCCATGTTGGCTTCGGCGTACAAGGAGTTGACGAAGTGCGGCGGTGAGTCGGAGTCCTCCTCCTGCTGGGTGGCCTGGGACTCAAGCTTCTGCAGGATGTCTCTGGCCTGCACTTGGGCTGCTTTCCTGAGCATGGGGGCAGAACTTCGAGTTTTCAGGGGGGTTTAGGGTTTAGAAGTTGAGCAGGGTCGGAGTGGTGAGAAGAAAGGATCTCCGGTGCAAAGTGCAGGCAAAGACTCCTCGATGCTGCCACAGAGGAGCAGTCCGAGCTGGCACTCTGGGCACTCTTGTTGAAAGACTCACTACTGGGCTGCCGCTTGGTATGAAGAGTGGGCGGCATCCAGAGATCCTTCCGCCGGGGGGGATTCCGGGCAATATCTGATACCGAGGCCGCTGTGATCTACACCTGCCCGTCACAAGCTGGAAAATGCATGGGAAACCTGCTATTCTTACGACCATTATTATTAGCAATATTAGTATTCTGATTATTATTATTAGTATTATTATTATTAGTAGTATTGTGCTTACTACTATTATTATGAGGATGATGATGATTATGATTATTATTGTTGTTAGGCCACCAGGTTGCTTGAAGGGCCTGAAAAACATCAGCACCCGTGACTATGGAGCTTTCACCTGCGAACAAACACAAAAATCACAACAAAATAATGCCAATAATAATCATAATCAGAATAATAATCAAAATAATAATGATAACCATCATTATCAGAATCATAATCATAGTAATAATACTGTGGAAAATCACAAAAACGCCAATCAACTTCTGCCAATCAAACAAAGGATATCACTTGCGACTGCAGGGTAGTAGGTTTAGGGGTTAGGGGCTTTGAGGTTTTTGGCATTGAGGCTTTAGGGGCTGAGTAGGGTCTAAGGTGGTTCAAGGCTTCAAGGTTAGGTTTCGGCATTTTGGGAGCAACTAACGACGCCAGGGATCAGCGGCGAATGAAAAGCCAGCAACGTATGTTACGTCTGGAGTTTCGGGTTTAGGGTTCGGGTTTAGGGATTACGGTTTAGGGCATAGGGAGTGAGGTGGGGGTTATGAACAAATGTCACAAGCTCAGGGTTTGCATGTCATGGCTAAGTCGTGCGCATCGTTGAGGAGGCACGGTCTGCGCAAGAACCTGTTGACAAGAACTACATGAAACGAAACACAGGCCAGTCAGCAACTGGTATGAAGAGGCAACGGAGAACCATACCCCAACAGCTGACCTCTGAATTCCCGATTCCTCCAGGAACCCTTCAAAATTATGGTGGTAGGGGGAGAACTCTGGAAAGCCCTTGCAACTTCGCTGAACTCCTTTGTGGAAAGGCTTAGGAAACCCTTGCAACGAAGCTTGGAACCTCCCAAACCCCAAGCCCTAAACCCTAAACCCGAACCCCTAAAGCCTGAACCCTAAACCCTAAACCGTAAACCCTAAACCCTAAACCCTAAACCCTAAACCCTAAACCCTAAACCCTAAACCCTAAACCCTAAACCCTAAACATCCAACTCCTCGTCTTTGGGCCGTGAGAGAGGGCTACGGGGAGCGAGTTGTGGACTGCGATGATGCTTCGCGGCTGCCATCCTCGGCGATGGCTCAATGGCTCAGGTTTAGGGTTTAGGGTTTAGTTTAGGGTTTAGGGTTTAGGGTTTAGGGTTTAGGGTTTAGGGTTTAGGGTTTAGGGTTTAGGGTTTAGGGCTTAGGGCTTAGGGTTTAGGGTTTAGGGCTTAGGGCTTCTGAGAAGGGCGCTTGGAGAGGCAAGACGGGAGTTCGAGGTCAAAGTTGGAACTAAAGTCATCGAACCCGAAGCCCTTTGCAAAGCCTATTGGGGTTTGGGGTTTGGGGTTTAGGGTTTAGGGTTTAGGGTTTAGGGTTTAGAGCTTGGGGTATTTTGGAGTTCGGGGTGCAGGTGGCATTGGGGGACCCCTACCACCCTCCCGCCCCCCAAGGCACCCTCAAATTGATAGGTGCCTTTTTTCTTTTTCCGACAAGGAGTGTGCTTCATGCTGAAGACGTCCAGGGTGCCCTCCAAGACATGGACGTTCTTGTCCAAGGCTTTTTGCCGTACCACTGGCGGTGGCAAGTGCCAATGTGCAAAACTGACATCCAAAGCAAGCCCCCCAAGATGTGCGACGCATGGAGGTCGGACCCCCAAACCGAGCCAAAGCAGCTCATGTGAAAACAAAACCTGCTGAAGTCCGAGGAGCTCGATAGCCCTAAACCCTAAACCCTAAACCACAGAAGCCCTCTCATTTTAAATTTTGCAGGTCAGGCGTCTCACGAAGATGCTGCTGCACGAGCTGGTTGACCAGCGCCTGAAAGTCCTGACAACGGGTTTAGGGTTGAGGGCTCAGGGTGTGGGGTTTGGGGTTTAGGGTTTGGGGTTTAGGGTTTGGGGTTTAGGGTTTGGGGTTTCGGGTTGAGGGCTTAGGGTTTGGCAAGTGTCTGGGCTTGAGCGCTTGAGATTTAGGATGTTTGGAATGAAAGGATGTTGAAGGTGAAGTAGTATTCTATGGTCCCTATATTTTAATAAACAATCCCCCGAAAACCCTCTTTGAACCATTCAGAACCCCACAATTCATAGGGCTTTGGGCTGAATGTTTTAGGGTTCAAGGACTGCGAATCGACAGCCGACCCTTAACCCTAAACCCCAAACCCTAAACCCTAAACCCTAAAACCCGGCTCCGATGATTTGCCAGTCCTTGGACAGATCGCCCTTGGCCACGCCACCTGGAGGCCCAAACCCTAAACCCTAAACCCTAAAACCTAAACCCTAAACCCCAAACCCGTTTACGCCGTTTACGACTGCAGTCAGGCTCAGCCAGAGCAGAGCCGGACCTGTTAAACCCCAAACCCTAAACCCCAAACCCCAAGGCCCCGACCTTCCCTCAAGCCATAAGCCCATTAGGGTTTAGGGTTCAGGGTTTAGGGTTTGGTGCTTACAAGCCAGTATCTACTCTATTTGCTTAAGAATCGCACCCCCCCCCCCCCCCCCAAACAAAAAAAATAAAGATTTGTTTACTCCCTATATTGCCCTTAATAGGGAAGAATCTGTCTATGCTTTGGGTGGCACTGAAGCAAACAAAGATATGTTCTCTTCCTTTCTGTCCAGATCAACAGAAATGGAATCTTCAGATGGTCTCGTGGCAAACCCCTAAACCCTGAAGAACGCGGAATGGTGGTGTGATTAACTTCCAGCACAGACGGGAGGTTGGGTTTGGCTACAGCGGGCCTTCTGATGGTTTGGGACGTTCTTGGCTGACTTCTGAACTCCTAAAAGTTTCACTGTTAGCCTCCCTATTGTAGTTTCTACAAAAACCCAAAAGGTTCAAGTCCTAAGAGCCAGCCAGAAGAAGCCAAGTGTTCGGGTTGTCGTCAACAACGTACAAGTTCAAGAGGAGACGGTACCCCTTTGGGGCTGGAAGCCGTGGAGCTTTTCATGTCTAAATGCCTTGAGGGATGCTGGGGAGCTGTGCCGATAGCACGCCTCGCCATTCTGCTGGAACAGTACCAAAAACCGTTAAAAATCCCGCAGCCAAAACTCCTTCACATCGACCCAACCCCCTGAGAAAAGCAGGGAAGCCCTTTTTGTCAAAGGGTCTTGGGTTCCACGTAGGGTTTAGAGCTCATGCAGCTCAGACCGCGACTCCTGGAGGCGGATTTCCAAAGCCCTACCAGCAAGTCTCTGAAGCTCTCAAGCTCTGGCCCTGAGAGCCTGAAGGCAGCCAGAGGCGCCCTAAACCCGCATGTTTAACCCCAAACCCTTTAACCTAAACCCCAAACCCTAGACCCTAGACCCTACACCCTACACCCTGAACCCTAAACCCGAAACCCTAAACCCTAAACCCTAAACCCTAAACCTTCTCCCTAAACCTTCTCTGTTGCCGGCCGGGCACGATCAAGAGCCGCAATTCTGGGTGCATCTTCGCTCTCGGGGCCTGGAAGGTCGGGCTGAAGGGTGTGGACCTGAGCTTCAGTATGGTTTAGGGTTTAGGTTTGCGGATTTAGGGTTTAGGGTTTAGGGCGTAGGGTGTAGGGCTTAGGGCTTAGGGCTTAGGGCTTAGGGTTTGCGATTCAGGGTTTAGGGTTTAGGAAAGTAATGGCAAAAAGTCAATAAGACGCCACGCTTTCGAATAATCAAAGAAAAAGGACAGCAATAACTTGGCAATAATGTAAGAACAACACTAGTGATGATAATCTTATCTGCTAACCTTTCTTGGAGGATTGGGTAGTTTTGATACGGGCTATCAAGTAGCCTAACTTAACCCAGCGCATGCCCAGCTATAAGTGTCTTGGCAGGTAGGTGCCCAAGAAAGGGCGAAGTGACTCCTCAAACCAGCCGTGGAGTGGGCAGCCAGAAATAGAGCATAAGCAGGGCTATAAGTAGGATAACCTGGCTGCTACAGTGATAGGCTTGTATAGCTTGCTGGCCATGATTACCTTCGTAAACCAAGCCCAGGGCACACGTGGAAGGTGATTTCCCACATCCATCACTTCTTCAGGCAGCGAGATCCCCAGCGCTAGTGGCTGTCCACGCTGCGCCTGCGTGCATGTCATAGTCCGAAGCCCAATAACTGACAGAGAGTACAATAAAATAACAGGATAGCTATGTAAACTAACATACAGCTAGTAAGCAATCATCCTAGTAGAATAATCATATTCGACTATAACGATGATCTTCAAAAAGAAGTAAGCAATAATTAATATCAACTTGATGATAACCGTATAGTAAGAACAGAATTCTTATGCACTGCAAGTGTACAAATGCTATTTTGTAAATGATACAAAAGTAAACGCTTTCTGAATAACACACAATACAGCAATACTTCTGCAATCAAAAGATTGCGTAAGATAATGAAAGCGGGGTTTTATGGTTCGCGCGAGTCGTCCCTTCGCTTAAAGAAGCGCAGGACATGAGCCTAGAAACATGACTCTAATATTAAGATCACAGAACATAGAAGAAACTTGAATTATACTGATATAATAACGAATACTCATATGCTAGTTTTTAATATATGCAGACAAAGCTGTGAAAATGTAACCACGAACCAACACAGAATATCATAATATATTACTATAAAAAACACCATAGGATGACAATTTCATGGTTATAAATATATACTTATACATAATAATATAATATAAGATTCAAAATCAGATTTATGTATAGCAATATATATTGAATATAGACATATAGTAATGCAAAATAATATACATTAACATAACAAGATATTGAAATGCCAATATATAATATCGTGATATGAATGCATTGACAATATGGAAAATACTACTTTGCCGACATAAAATTATAAAATACAGTAAGAAATAAGACAATGAAACCTGATAAAATACAAAAACAATATTTTTGCCATGTAATAAACAAGTCAGACTGCCGTACTACAAGGAAGAGCATACTAAAGTTCACAACAAAAGCAGAGCAGTCATCATGGCATGAAGGACACGCACCTTGTTCCGCGGCTGTGAACGTCCAGCTAGGGCACGCCCGTCCGCATTCATAGCAAGCCTTTGCCGCCCTACTGTTGCCGAAGGGCCTTTTGTGTAAGTGGCCAGCCTTGCCTGCATCTGCTCTCTGTGCTGCCCTGGGGTGTTACGGCAGATCAGATTAAGGGCCGATGCCCAGGTGTTCAAACGCCAAACTCTACACTGGCATTGTGGTATTCTGCGGCGAGCAGCTTTGGCGAAGCTTGAGAGGAGCTGGGCAGATGAATGTGCAGCAGCGCTGTGCGACGGAGAAGAGGTGAAGAACTAAACTAGACTAAGCCCCAAGCCAAATTGCAGCAAGCTTATGCGAGACGGCTCTTGCAGTCTGGCATTAAATCTACACAGGCTTCA
Organism: Symbiodinium natans; assembly: GCA_905221605.1. NCBI lineage: Eukaryota > Dinophyceae > Suessiales > Symbiodiniaceae > Symbiodinium > Symbiodinium natans. Next base: position 83,350 of record CAJNDS010000527.1, read on the forward strand.
CAGCTTGTAGACACCACTTAGCGAACCTACGGGGGCAACTGCAGGGCAGCGTACCAGTTCTCTCATTGCAACAGCCGGAATCACACATCAAGACGTGAGTGACTGTATCAAGTGCTGGTATTGTACCATTGATTTAGGAATGATGTCCCTGTGCCTGCCGCAGCTTCCTCTATGACTAAACCCTAAAACCTTACGGCCCCAAAGGCGCACAGCAGCTCCTCCCCCACCTGTGGTTTGGAGCTTCCTGGCATGGAATCTCGTACAGTTTGGGTTCAGGGTTGCGTGCTGTAGGCTGTTGGTTTTGGGGCTGCCTGAGATGGGTTCTTAGATCCAGCACGTGTCGGAAGCTCCGGTTCTTTCTGAAATCAAGTACCGGAGGTGCATCGTCAACGGAAAACATGATCCACATGTCATGCTTGCCGTGTGCTGTGTCTCCACGTTGCTCGACCAAGATGCCAGGACACAACTGTGCCAGCAGCACGAACAGATTGCATGCTTGAAGGGTGCAGCCTTGGCTGCACCAGGGGTCCAAGATGAGGATTTCTGCAGTTGCCATGCACGAAAGGCCGACCCCGAGAGCCCTCTCCAACACGCACAGCGCTTCAAGAGCCGAGCCCCTTCAACAGCTTTCTGGAGTTTAGGGTTTAGGGTTTAGGGTTAAGGGTTTAGGGTTTAGGGCTTAGGGTTTAGGGTTTAGGGTTTAGGGTTTGCCTTGCAATCCTTCCCGAGAGGGTCCGAGGTCTGGGCGCAGGCCAGGCTGCGGGGACCTCGCCGAGGCAGATTCGCACGGTGCCGGTTTCCTATATCCGGACATGCAAACAGTCAAACAGTTATTTCATATTACCTCCGTAGAGCACGGCGTGAGTCCGCCCGGCATTTTTAACATCCGGAAATAGACCTCCCCTCCTCCCCGCTCCAATCGTTGAAGGGGGTGGCCGGAAGGGCGGGTTAGCTGGACAGGAGGGCTGGGAGGGGGGGTTTAGTGAATAAGTACGAAAACATGCGGATTTAACCTCGAGGCCATTGCAGGTTGGCCGCCCTCCCACTTGTTTAAAAAAACGTCACCGTAACAAAATTGGGGCTTTGGAGGAGGGGTTCGCAAAATGCTTAGCCGCGTAGCCGTAAAACAGCTGCAGCAACCACACGAAGCCTGAGACTCTGAGGCCTGAACAGCCAACCCCCAAACAGGCTTTTCCAACTTGAGCGGAAGCGAACCCAAAACCCAAAGCGTGAGCCACCAGCAAGAATTCTGAAGGCCTTAGCCTCTGACAACCTCGATAACTCACTGGCTGAGGGGTCAGGGTCAGGGGAAGGTAGCTAAGTTTTGGGCTTGCAAGGATTCATAGTACTAATAATGAATAAAGCGCGTTCGTGAGCAAAGTACATCCCTGGCGAGGAAGCGGCCTAGGCAATTGGTAAAGGATCCTGCGCTTAAGGATAATTACGCACACGGGGTCCAATAACTGATTCGCGGAAAGTTTCGACCCGGAACCCAGAGAGGAGGACCGAAACCGGAAGAGCTAAAGCATCATGTCTTTGGGGACTGTATGGGGACTTTGGCGAAACACTTGACGAATGTAGCCACCATTTTTGTTCAGGGCGCAGGGTTGTGGGGGATTCGGCTTTAGGGGCCTGTCCACACCACGAACTGAACAGGCAAGGCGCCTGCATCAAGTGGCTGGGCGTCTCCCGGAAGAGCACCGAAGAGGTCTCAAGGTGGATCGCTTCATGCTCCACTCCCATGAAGATAGCCCTGAGTCTCTGAACACTTGGGGGTGGCGCATGGCGCAGCCTTCTGGGTCCAAGCTTCAGAGAATTGAGGTGGCTCTTGTTGAATGCTCTAGGGATAGAAGTTACAAGTAGCCGTGTAAAAAGGCCTCCTAAACACGGCTACATCTAGCGATGACCCTGGCTGTCCTCAACTTGTGTACATGTAGATATGACATACTACCCATGAACCTCTGGAATCAGGCCATCAGGGTCCCGACCACAAGGGGTGATCCCAGGTAATCTTCACCGGCGAAGTGCCATTATTGTCCTCAAGGTCCGGGTGAGTGGCGATGACCTGGCGACGGGCGACAAGGGTGAGCTCCAGCACTGGGCCCCAAACGAACACCGGCGTGTCAGGTGGTGCCCAATGCATATCGAGTGGGTGGTTGGTGGCTAACCTCATGCACCATGTCGATGCTCAAGAATCCTGCATCGCACATCTCATGCGGAGGCCACGCTCAAGCCGCTGTGAGTCTATCATCGCTCAAAAACACAAACCGTCTACAGGGATGGGTAGGGGTGTAGCTGAAAATTTAGGGCGTAAGGTTCAGGGATACTGGCTTGGCATTGGTGTGGTGCGGACTCGACTTGTGTGGAGGATGGTCATTTTTCGAATGTCGGAAACAGCGGAACTACATGTACAGTCCACCAGCAGGGCAAGGAAGCTGAGGCGACGACATCGCTGACAACCTTGTACACTTTCTTCCGGTATTCCTGGACCTGAAAGCCGGTTTTTTTTTGCTCAGCTTGTTTTGTTTGCTTTTTTCTTTGGGGGGGGGGGGGGGGGATTGCGGCTTATGGGGTGAATTAAGGCGGCCAAGAGCACTGAAGCCCTCAACTAACCAGAAAGCAGCCTCCGCACCCAACTCCAGGTACCGCGCCTCCTTCACTGTGGGCCAGACCATATCCTGGCCAGGCGAAGGCACTAGGGTTTAGGGCTTAGGGCTTAGGGTTTAGGGCTTAGGGCTTAGGGTTTAGGGCTTACGGCTTAGGGCTTAGGGTTTAGGGCTTACGGCTTGTGCGGGTTGAGGCTTGTAGAGTTTGCGTGCTGCAGGGCTGTATAGGGTGTAGGAACCCCTCCCAGAGGTGCCAAGCCGCATTTTTGTGCATGTCATCCCAAAGCATCTCGTCCACTCCAACCTCCGGGGCTGCGGCGCAGGTTCTTGTGGAATACAGAGGCCATGATTGTAAGAATAGGGGTTCTGGGAAGTATCGTATATTTACAAAGGGACCATAAACTTAAAGAATACTGCACTTCTGAAGCTGACCTGAATGCCGAACCCAATGCAGTTAATTCCAGAGTCCCATGACGTTGGCCCTCAATCAGAAACCCCATCGGAGGCCACCTGTCACTCCTGCCCACACATGCTTGAGGGCTTCGGGTTTGTATCGCGGCTGTCTTGCGAGCTTTTTGCCAAGCGCATCTCTCTCAGCTGAGCGTTCGCACTGCCGGCGCAGATGTCGGCATGCCTGCCCACGGTCGCGGTCGCCCCGCAATGCAAGGCAAGCACGCCCATCCTAAGATTTAGCCGAAGCCCTCATTTAGGAGTCTGTCTCATAAATGCGCAGCCTTGCAATGAAAGCCCAAAAAAACGAGAATGAACCAAAAGCCGGGTCAAGTTGGCATCCATCGCTTAGGGTTTACGGTGAAGGGACCAATGCACTGTTTCGGATGCGTTGTGGGTTTTACTTTTCGCCCAGGGTGGTAGACGAACCTCTTGCATCCTGCGAACCAACCCGCACCCTAAACCTAGCCTCCACATGCTTATGGAGACTGAAAGCTTGGAGAACAGCAAAAGGGTATAGGAAGTGAACCTTCAAGAACACCTTTCGTGGGCTACAAACTCAAAGGCTCCGAAGCCTCAGCCGGAAAGATCAAGTCGAAGCCCATCAAAAGAAACAGTCCGCAAACTAAAGCCTCCAAAGCCCTAGACCTAAAAGCCTAAGCCCCCTTAGCTTCTAAGCCCTAAGCCCTAAGCCCTAAACCCTATACCCTAAACTTTAACCAAACATCTTCCACTAGTCCCAGGGCCGCTTCTCATGCCTGCAGGAGGATCGGCCTGTAGCTCCACATCCTCACGCTCCTGGGATTGAGGGTTTCTCCGGCTTAGAGTTTAGAATTTAGGGTTTCGGGTTTCGGGTTTCGGGTTGCCCCGACTTGTTGAGACCCGCCCCCGCTTGCGCTCCACCCTCGCCTCGCCAGGTTGAGGGTTTCTCGTGCAAGCATATCCGAGGCCCCTCGAAGGAGGGCCCCTTCGAGGCCTGGCGCCGGGAATCCTTCTGAAGCATTCCTGGGACACCTGGAATGTCTAAGAGCTTTTGGAGGAGAAGTGAAGAGATTGGAGGCCCTGGCAGGTGTCTGGGATTTGGTGTTGGGGGCTGGCTGGCGCATCACCCTTTGGCCAAGGGATGATGTACATCATTCTTGGAGGCCCCCTAGAAAATTTGCGAGGAAGGATGATGTACGCACCGGCCAGAGGGCTGCCCACAGCCCATGGCCTTCAGGGGAGATCTTCAAGGCCTAATGCCTAAACCCTAAACCCTAAACCCTAAACTCTAAACCCTAAACCCTAAACTAAACCCCCCTAGACCCCTAAACCCTAGTGCAGCTTGATGCTCGGAGCTGCGTCGGAACATGGACCCCCGCATTGCCGGGACAGGGAAGCTGAAGGTGTGCAGCAAAAAGCAGAGGAAGGCGAGCCACTCCTCTGCGGGACTAGGGGCTTAGGGCTTAGGGATTAGGGTTTAGGGTTTAGGGTTTAGGGTTTCGGGTTTAGGGTTTAGGGTTTAGGGTGCAAGGTTTAGGGTTGGGGGGTAGGATTCAGGGCTCAGGGGGTTTTAGTGTGTGAGGGCCCTAAGGCGTAAACTTAAAACTATCCACCCGAAACGTAGGTCTTTACTAGGATTTTGGCTTTGGGGTTTTGGGGGCTTCCGGCTGCGTCGGGCCAGTGCAATGTCAGAAAACCTAGGCCCCCCAGCCCCCCGCCTGAACCAAACCCAACCCAAATCCAAGCAAGATCCTAAACCCCCCTCAAGGACGCTAAACCCGAAACCTCCCTAAAACACCAACCCCCGGCCCACCCCCCTCGCCCCTTAACCCCAGACTCTTCGGTCAAGGGGCTGCCCAGGCGAAACCAGACTTATGAAGCGCCATGGCAGCGAACCAGATCAACAGAAGGACCTGAGCTGAGGCTGGAGAAGTTCCGCTTGAGGCTTTTCTAGGGACTTAAGACTTCCATTTAGGGTTTAGGGTTTAGGGTTTAGGGTTTAGGGTTTAGGGTTTAGGGTTTAGGGTTTAGGGTTTAGGGTTTAGGGTTTAGGGTTTAGGGTTTAGGGTTTAGGGTTTAGGGTTTAGGGTTTAGGGCCCAGGGTTTAGGGGTGGCTCAGTGACAGGCAAGCAGCCAGTGCGGAGACGCTGGTGACCATGGCCAGGCGCTGGTCTCGGAACGCTGACACTTTGGGGGGTGCGGGGGTTTAGGGTTTAGGGGAGAGGGTTTTATTTAGGGTTGAGGGTTGAGGGTTGAGGGTTTAGGGTTTAGGGTTTAGGGTTTAGGGTTTAGGGTTTAGGGTTTAGGGTTTAGGGTTTAGGGTTTAGGGGGGGAAGGAGCATCGCAAGGCTGCAATCGTTTTTGGAGCCCGAGATCCTACACTCTAGCAGCAGGCCACTGGACCTTTGAAGCAATAGGGTTTAGGGTTTAGGGTTTAGGGTTTGGGTTTGGGGTTTGGGGTTTGGGGTTTGGGGTTTGGGGTTTAGGGTTTAGGGTTTAGGGTTTAGGGTTTAGGGTTTAGGGTTTAGGGTTTAGGGTTTAGGGTTTAGGGTTTAGGGTTTAGGGTTAGGGCTCAGAATTGCAGGGCGCTTCGAGGTCCAACCTTGTTTGGGGGTACTTCTCGTCGACCTCCAAGTGTGAACCCCTAAAACCCTAAGGGTCCAAACCCCTAAACCCTGAGAAACGCTGAGCCCTAAGCCCCCCCTCCCCTCTTCCCCCCTACAAAAAAACACGCACACAGACGCAAACAGAGCAAAACCCCAAAACCCAAAGCTTTCAAACTCAAAAAGAAAGCAAAAGCAACCCCCCAAAACCCCACAAAGACCAAAGCCGAGCGACAGGGCGCGGAGCCGGACTTACATCTCAGTGCAAAGGCCAGCAGCCAGGAGCCCATCCTTGCGGGGGGAGGTTTGGGGGTTTGGGGGGATTTGGGGGGTTTCTGGGGGGTTTGGGAGATTTTGGGTGGTTTTGGGGGTTTGGGGGATTTTGGGGGGGTTTGGGGGGGTTTGGGGGGGTTTGGGGGGGTTTGGGGGGGTTTTGGGGCTTTCGGAGATTTGGGTATGCAAGGTGCTTAGGATGTTTAGGGGTTTAGGGGGGGTTTGGAGGGTTTGGGGGTTTGCGTGGTTTGAGTATTCAAGGTGTTTAGGGGGTTTAGGGGTTTGGGGGGTTCAGGAGGTTTGGGGGTTTGTGGGGTTGGGGGTTTGCGGGTTTGGGTGGCTTGGCTATTTGTGTTTAGGGTGCTTAAGGTGTTTGGCGGGTTTGGGGCGTGTAGGGCCTACAGGGTCTGCAGGATGCAGGGTTTAGGGAGAGCGCACATTGTTCGGGAAAAAGGTGTTTGGGGGGTTTATGAGTTTGGGGGTTCAAGGTGTTTTGGGTTGAACGTGTTCTTTAGGGTGCTTCATTGGCGTTCGTAAGCACTGGTGATGGTGGTGCTGATGGGGCGGGGGAGAAAAGCCGCAGTCAGTCAGAATCAAACCTGTAATGCATACCAGGGATGAGCAGCTATCTCACCGCCTCTCATGCACAAGATCCAGAGCCATGGATCCGAAAATTCAAGCAAGTGTCTTTGGGTCTAGGGGGGTTAGGGCAGCACCTTTCCCTTTAACATAAACCTCAAACCCGCCTAATCCTTTGCTGTTGTCAGGCGGCATGATCCCCGCAAAGAGGAGGTGGACCCTTGCAGAACGCCAGAAAGGAAAGGCAGGGGATTCTTCGGACGCCGAGGCATGAATCTTGCAAGAAAAAATGCCTCGTGAAGTTATCGGTTTCTGTTTGGCTTTTGGAACGTTCTTGTTCGTAGCTTAGGAGTTCCAGTCGGTTTAGGGGGCTAAGGAAAAGGGTCTGGGGTTTGGGGTCTGCTAACCTGATCATGGATTCGGTATCCTGGTTCCCTCCTCGAAGTTATGGTCCCTGTTTTCGGTACCCAAGAGGACCCCGCATTTGAAGAGGCGCACCCGATAATCTAGCGAACCTGCCCAACATATTGGGGTTCTGCCGACGGGCATATGCCGGGGTCCAGGATAAACATTGTCTTAAGAACATGACGATCCTCGTGAGTAGAGCTATGCTTGGAGGCTGATTGACTGCACGGCCGCGGCCATCAGCGGCCTGCTGTTTGACGATTAGGCCAGCATCATGTGCATCAGCGGCCTGCTGTTTCACGATTGGGGCGTCTACGAGGGCATCCGGCACAGCTGTGGCCACCAGCATCAATGTGCATCAGCGGCCTGCTGTTTCCCGATTGGGGTGTCTATGAGGGGCATCCAGCACAGCCGAGGCCAGCATCATGTGCATCAGCTGCCTGCTGTTTCACGATTGGGGCGTCAACCAAGGCCAGCATCATGTGCATCAGCGGGCACAGCCGGCACAGCCGAGGCCAGCATCATGTGCATCAGCTGCCTGCTGTTTCACGATTGGGGCGTCAACCAAGGCCAGCATCATGTGCATCAGCGGCCTGCTGTTTCACGATTAGGGCGTCTACGAGGGGCATCCGGCACAGCCGCCGAGGCCAGCATCATGTGCATCAGCGCCTGCTGTTTCCCCGATTGGGGCGTATACGAGGGGCATCCGGCGCCAGCCGAGGCCAGCATCATGTGCATCAGCGGCCTGCTGTTTCACGATTGGGGCGTCTACGAGGGCATCCGGCACAGCCGAGGCCAGCATCATGTGCATCAGCGGCCTGCTGTTTCCCGATTGGGCGCCAGCCGAGGCCACCATCATGTGCATCAGCGGCCTGCTGTTTCACGATTGGGGCGTCTACGAGGGCCATCCGGTCCGGCACAGCTGTGGCCACCAGCATCAATGTGCATCAGCGGCCTGCTGTTTCCCGATTGGGGCGTCCACGTGGGGCATCCGGCACAGCCGAGGCCAGCATCATGTGCCCTGTTGTTTCAACGATTGGGGCGTCTACGAGGGGCATCCGGCGCCAGCCGAGGCCAGCATCATGTGCATCAGCGGCCTGCTGTTTCCCGATTGGGCGCCAGCCGAGGCCACCATCATGTGCATCAGCGGCCTTCTGTTTCACGATTGGGGCGTCTACGAGGGCCATCCGGTCCGGCACAGCTGTGGCCACCAGCATCAATGTGCATCAGCGGCCTGCTGTTTCCCGATTGGGGCGTCCACGTGGGGCATCCGGCACAGCCGAGGCCAGCATCATGTGCCCTGTTGTTTCAACGATTGGGGCGTCTACGAGGGGCATCCGGCGCCAGCCGAGGCCAGCATCATGTGCATCAGCGGCCTGCTGTTTCCCGATTGGGGGCGTCTACGAGGGGCATGTTTAGGGTTAGGGTTTAGGGTTTAGGGTTTAACTTTTAGGGTTTGGCTTTTGGGTTTGACTTTTAGGGTTTAGGTTTTGGCGTTTAGGCGTGGCGTTTAGGGTTTACGGTTTAGGGTTTAGGGCTTAGGTTTCGGGCTCAGGGTTCAGGGCGCAGGGTTCAGGAAACTGGCTTCACACGATTCAGAAAACCACGCGATTCAGGAAGCTGCCCAATTCAGGAAACTACGGCGGGTAGGGGGTGGGGTCGTGGAGGCAGGATGATAACGTTCATGTCAAAAGTGCTTTCAGACAACTTTGCGATTTCCAAATCCACGCTTGCCAGTTTCCCGAATACGCGGTTTCGAGTTTCCCGAATCTGCGGTTCCAGTTTCCCGAATCACGTTTTTCCGGTTTTCAGTTTCCGAATCCGCTGACCGGTAGAATGCCTTTGCAAAGGCACTTGTGAAGTAGGCGGGAGCCACATGGTCTTTCTATTCTGCGGATGAGGCCAGCATCATGTGCATCACCGGCCTGCTGTTTCACGATTGGGGCGTCAACCAAGGCCAGCATCATGTGCATCAGCGGCCTGCTGTTTCACGATTAGGGCGTCTACGAGGGGCAAACCGGCACAGCCGAGGCCAGCATCATGTGCATCAGCGGCCTGCTGTTTCCCGATTGGGGCGTATACGAGGCGCATCCGGCGCCAGCCGAGGCCAGCATCATGTGCATCAGCGGCCTGCTGTTTCACGAATGGAGCGCCTGCGCAATCAGTTTCACGATTGGGGTGTCTACGAGGGGCATCCGGCGCCAGCCGAGGCCAGCATCATGTGCATCAGCGGCCTGCTGTTTAACGATTGGGGCGTCTACGAGGGGCAAACCGGCACAGCCGAGGCCAGCATCATGTGCATCAGCGGCCTGCTGTTTCCCGATTGGGACGTATACGAGGGCCATCCGGTCCGGCACAGCCGTGGCCACCAGCATCAACGTGCATGAGCGGCCTGTTGTTTCATGATTGGGGCGTCTACAGAAGGGCCTCGGCACAGCCGAGGCCAGCATCATGTGCATCAGCGGCCTGCTGTTTCCCGATTGGGGCGTCTACGAGGCATCCGGCACAGCCGAGGCCAGCATCGTGTGCATCAGCGGCCTGCTGTTTCTCGATTGGGGCGTCTACGAGGGGCATCCGGCACAGCCGAGGCCAGCATCATGTGCATCAGCGGCCTGCTGTTTCCCGGTTGGGGCTTATACGAGGGGCATCCGGCGCCAGCCGAGGCCAGCATCATGCGCATCAGCAGCCTGCTGTTTCACGATTGGGGCGTCTACGAGGGGCATCCGGCGCCAGCCGAGGCCAGCATCATGTGCATCAGCGGCCTGCTGTTTCCCGATTGGGGCGTCTACGAGGGGCATCCGGCACGGCCGAGGCCAGCATCATGTGCATCAGCGGCCTGCTGTTTCACGATTGGGGCATCTACGAGGGGGCATCCGGCACGGCCGAGACCAGCATCATGTGCATCAGCGCCTGCTGTTTCCCCGATTCGGGCGTCTACGAGGATGTGCATCAGCGGCCTGCTGTTTCTCGATTGGGGCGTCTTCGAGGGGCATGATTGGGGCGTCTACAGAGGGGCATCCGGCACAGCCAAGGCCAGCATCATGTGCATCAGCTGCCTGCTGTTTCACGGTTGGGGCTTATACGAGGGGCATCCGGCGAGGCCAGCATCATGTGCATCAGCGGCCTGCTGTTTCCCGATTGGGCGTCTACGAGGATGTGCATCAGCGGCCTGCTGTTTCTCGATTGGGGCGTCTACGAGGGGCATCCGGCACAGCCGAGGCCACCAGCATCAATGCGCATTGTTTCATGATTGGGGCGTCTACAGAGGGGCATCCGGCACGGCCGAGGCCAGCATCATGTGCATCAGCGGCCTGCTGTTTGACGATTGGGGCGTCTATGAGGGGCAAACCGGCACAGCCGAGGCCAGCATCATGCGCATCAGCGGCCTGCTGTTTCCCGATTGGGGCGTACACGAGGGGCATCCGGCGCCAGCCGAGGCCAGCATCACTTTGAAGGGTTTGGGGGGGGGGGGGGGATGGTTGTTGATGTTGTTTGAAAGCCTGAGTGCGCGTCTACACGGGTTTTTTTTCGGCCTGGTGAGGGGCGCCTGGTGTTAAGGGCCGAAAAACCCTGACCCTCTCGCTTCCGGGGGGCGCTCGGTTCATGTGCATGGAGATCCAGGCCATGGGAATCCTCAGACTCCACAGGTTAAGGGTTTGGGAGGGCTTCATGGACTCAGAGCCGCTAAGGAGTGGACTTTAAGGGGATTTCAGGGACTTTGGGAGGTTGAGAGGTCTGCGGGTTTGAGTGAATTTGGTTTAAGGTTATACAGGGGCTTTGGGGAGTTTAGGGGCGTAAGCTTTCAGGGCGGATCACCCCCCCCAGCAGGTCAGCGCTTTCTGGCGGCGATGACAAGAATTACGCCTCAGGTCAGAGTATGATAAACGCTACATGGGGGTTTCCCATAGTACGGGACCCCTGCCCCAAATAGTAGGGGACCCCCTTAAAATGAGGACCCCCAATAAGGTACCCCCCAATATCATAAACCCCCACATGTATTGAAACCACTGTCAATTGATGCCAAGGTGCATCGCCAAGCATCCCACCAGGCCAGAAATGCGGAATGCTCGCACTTCCCTGGGAAGACTTCCCGGCTTCTTCGCGCTTGGGTGAGGATCAAGCTGGGCCCCTTGTGTTCAGACCGGGCTCCGATAGCAGATAAGCCTTTTTGCCAAAGCCGTGACAAGGTCAACAGGACAACCTGTGTCTAACCCGCGTCCTGCTGGAGAGCGTGCTGTACTTCTCCAGGACGTATCCAGCCTGCATCCATCCACATCACATTCACTTGCGCGGTCTTGCAGAATCTGCTCTCAAAAACATGCGTGCCCTACGTGCAAAGCCCAAAGCCCTGCGGACTCAAGAGAGCAGCCTTCTGGAATGCATGTGCCATACAGAGGCTGGTGAAGGTGAAGCCCAGCCCAAAGATCGCATACCTCAGGTCTTATGTCGTCTCACTGAATCTTCAGAATACTTCAAAGTAGTATTCCCAAATTAGCTCCCGGAGAGCCCCGACAAATTCCCTAAGCCATGCCATGAGGCTCTGCGAACCTCTTCAACCTACTCTCAAGCCGAGATACTCGGGCATGTAGATGCCCCCGCAGGAAATATCCTGGATCAACTTGTGCCGACAGCCCCTTGGAATGACAGGGTCTAGGGTTTAGGAGTTTAGGGCTTAGGGTTTAGGGTTTGGGCTTCAAACTCTGACCTGCATCCAGGCTATGCCACAGGCACACTCTCTCTCCAAACACTGCGTACTGTCTCCAGTGCATCGTGGCGGCGAAACCTCAAATTCCGGCGTGACCTGGTGGTCACTGGTGGTTGCTCCAAGTCCCTTTGAGTTTACAGGCTTTGAGGAATGTGGTGGTTTCCGATTTTTTTTGAAGGGGGGGGGGGGGGGGGGGTGGTACCTTATTGGAGTCCTTATCATAAGGGGATCCTACTATTCGGGGGTCTAAATTGGGGGTCCCCCGTATCGTAAACCCCTATTTGAGGGCGCGAATTTGTTGATTGGCAGGTGCAAGGATTGGTTTCGTTCGGGTTCTCAGTTGCACGACCATGATGTGGGGTGTTCGAAAATACGGGACGCCTAATGTAGACCCCCAAATAGTAGGATTCCCTGTATAGTCAGGACCCAAATGAGGTACTTCAAACCCTAAACCCAAAACCCTAAACCCTAAACCCCATTTATGACCAGCCACACTCTTGCCGATGTGGTGGAGCCACATGGCGGTGCTGCTGCTGACAAAGGCGGTTGCCGTTGCAACCTTCTTGCAAGCTTAGGTTTCGGGTTTCGGGTTTCGGGTTTAGGGTTTGGGGTTTAGGGTTTAGGGGTTAGGGTTTAAGGTTTAGGGTTTAGGGGTTAGGGTTTAAGGTTTAGGGTTTTGGGTTTAGGGTTTTGGGCTTAGGGTTTAAGGTTTAGGGCTTAGAGTTGAGGGTCTATAGGGTAGAGGGTTTAGGGCTTAGCATGAAACAGTGCTGCAAGGCATCATCCTTTCATGCTTCGTTTTTCAAGAGCCTGAGGCCCAGGCTATAGCTCCCACTTTGTGGGCATCATTCTCGAGACACGGCACAATGGTTTCTGTTGTCACCATGGCTCGGGGCAGTGGAAAGGCAAGCAAATCTTGGTGGCCAAGGAGTGGGCCACGGGCTGTGGAGGATCTGAGAAGATTCTAAATCATGCCTGGAAAAGTTGAGCTTGATCGCACGTTGATGGACTCCACCGCGGCAGTGCTTAGGCTGTGAAGGAACAAGAACAACGCCTTGAGGCCTTAAGAAGCAGTGTACAAGGAGGGTGCATGACTTAAAGAGTGCAAGAGGGCCCTGGGCAGCCCTGGAGGCCTATGGCTTCCGAAGCTTGAGCCGCTGTGCGTTGGCTTTCGAGGGGTGGGCGTCTAGGGGGAGGGAAAGGAATGGGTTTAGGGTTTAGGGTTTAGGGTTTAGGGTTTAGAGTTTAAGGGTTCAGGGTTCAGGGTTTTGGGTTTAGGGTTTAGGGTTTAGGGTTTAGGGTTTAGGGTTTAGGGTTTCGGGTTTCGGGTTTAGGGTTTAGGGTTTAGGGTTTTTGGGGTTTAGGATTTAGGGTTTAGGGTTTAGGGTTTAGGGTTTTTGGGGTTTAGGGTTTTAGGGTTTGGGGTTTAGGGCGGAATATTGGAGACCCAAGGACCGAATCCCGAAACCTCCGTCCCCTGAGCAGCCCCGACGAAGTCATCTCATAAGATCCGGTGCCTCCATGATGGACTCCATGTACGGATCCACAGGGTCCTTTGGCTTCGCCGGAGAGCAGGCTGGGGCAGGCTGTACCCTAACCCCTAAATCCGCTTCCTGTTGCATCTTAGTTACAGGGTTGACATAAATTCACCTGTGATGGGTCAATGAGATTGGATGCCTTTGCAATAGCTCCAACACCCTGAACTACTTCATCTTTACAGGGGGGGCCTTTGCAGCTACATTTTAGCTCAAAACCCTCGCTAAACCCTGACCCAAGCCTGGAGCACTCCAGCCACCCGCAGCTTATTGATGTACAGGCAGGGAGTGTGTCCTGGGTGCGACAAGGGCTTTGGGTTTGGGGCTTCAGGGAGTTCAAGAAGCGCGGGAATATTGCCCGGGATTTTGAAATCCTAGCTCTGAGCCCCCTGACAAGCAAGATGCCACCTTCAACCCTAAAAGCGTGTTTAGGGTTGAGAAAGCTTGGGATTATATCCTGCATCCTCTGATCCGGAAACCCTAAACAACAACCTCCGCCCCTCTGCTTGCAATGGCTCGAAGGATTGAGGGGAGGGGGGGGGGGGGGCGGTTTAGGGTTTAGGGTTTAGGGTTTAGGGTTTAGGGTTTAGGGTTTAGGGTTTAGGGTTTAGGGTTTAGGGTTAGGGTTTAGGGTTTAGGGTTTAGGGTTCAGGGTTGAGGATAGGTCCCCACTCAGCTTACCAGTTCTTAGTCAGGGAAGGAGGCTTGTAGGGCTTAGGGAAGCGCACCGGCGCTAAGCCCCGAACTCCCAGAGACCTCAGGGCCCCCAAAGCCCGACAGAGCACTACAGCAACGCCTGCGCCCTGAACCCTAAACCCTAAACCCTAAACCCTAAACCCTAAACCCTAAACCCTAAACCCTAAACCCTAAACCCTAAACCCTGAACCCTGAACCCTGAACCCTGAACCCTGAGGCTGACTCCATAGTAGAAGATTTGAGGATGCCGGAGGCCTTGGCGGTGCAGATCGGGCTTCTTCAGGGTTCGCAGCTTTGCAATTGTCTCAAGGGCTCAAGGGGGTTGGGGTTTAGGGGTTTAAGGTTAGTGGTTTAGGGTTTAGGGTTTCGGGCTTCGGGCTGTTTATTTCGGGCGGTCTGGAAGTATTGAGGACTGAGGTTGGTTGGTTGAGCGGCTGTCAAGGATGGCAGGAATCATAAACAGAGCTTGAGTAACGGTAGCAGTGGCTTGTCCGTGATCCGGCAGTTCCAGGAGAATACTGAAGAGCCACATGTCCGCTAAATCGGACCGAATCATCAAACAGGCAACTGGGACCGCGTACCGTGCACAGGAGGCCTGTAGAAAGGCTCCTGCTGACCATGACAGGGCTCAAAGGGTGTTGCGGTTGTTGGTGAAGCTGGCCGAGTTGCTACCGTGTAAGTTTTGCTTGGTGGGTGCAGGGCTGGGGGGGCCTTTGAGACTTTAACGGATAGGTGGCAGGTCTTCGTGCGTGAGGCAGGCGAGGTGGAAATCGATAGCGCTTCTGGGCAACCGTTGAGCTTTCCGAAGCAAGACTTTGCCAACGCCGCAACGAGAAACAAAATACCTCTCCACATAGTGCACCCAAACACCGGGGCCGCAAAACGCAACACCACCCACATGACTGCCTCACCATGGAAGCCAGCGAACAACACCTCGACCTGAGAAGAGGCTGGAAACGTATGCTGAATTCTTTGGCTTGCGCTCTGCTTTTGCAAGTTGAGGCGATTATGTTATCTTCTATTCTATTGAATTATGTCATATTGTATGAGATTGTCTTATCTTATCTATCTTATCTTATTTATATCGATGTTGCCTGAGCCTGCAGCCAGTGTCCAGGAGTTGTCGAAGTACTCTTGGGCTTGCTTCCTGGTGACCTGTAGGCAAAGGCAAAACCCCACCTCCAGTTGAGTTGAGGTGGCTCAACCTGGAGCCTGCTGGGAAAGGGACCCTGCACACCACATCCCAAACCCTCGAGAAAGATCGGCCTGGTTGAGATTGGGCATGGGCAGTGCCCGCAGGGCTCCATCTGGGGAAACGCCAGGACAAAGCCCAGGCCTCTGAGTGCGCAGCTCCCCCCCACACATTCGGGCTTGGAACCCTAAACCTAAACCCTAAACCCTAAACCCTAAACCCTCAATTCAGCGACCTACTGTGCCAGGAAGCAGGAGTTCTTTGGGAGCCGCTTCAGCTCTCTGAGCCCTCTCTTTCCACCCCCGAGCCTCGAAGAATGCGTAAAGAAACTTGAACCGAGCAACGCTCGGCCTGGAATTCCGCACTCCAAGCCCCCTCCCCCCCCAATGTATTGAAACCTTGAAACCTTGAAACCTTGAAACCTTGAAACTTGAAACCCTAAACCCTAAACGCTAAACCCTAAACCCTAAACCCTAAACCCTAAACCCTAAACCCTAAACCCTAAACCCAAGAGCCGCCCTCAACACCTCAAAAGCAGCGAGTTCTGAGGCCCTCGCACGGGCGGCTTCCCGGTGTACCTCAGGGGCCAGCTTCCTCACACAAAAAACGAGTTTAGGGTTTAGGGTTTAGGGTTTAAGGTTTCGGGTTTCGGGTTTCGGGTTTAGGGTTTGGGGTTTAGGGTTTAGGTTTACACCCCTAAGCCCCAAGCGTTCTAGAATGAAATCTGAACCTCTAAACCCAAACCCCGAAACATGCGCACTGAGCCCTAAACCGGGTTCGGGGTGTAGGCCGCGGAAGCGAAAAAGGTTGCCCCTTGTGGCAGGATCCCTTAATTGAGGCCTGTTTGGGGTACCTATTGTAATATGGTGAAAAGGGACTCATCGTTTCGATTCCGCTCACAGGCTCCGTGCATTCCATGGCCTTCCAGAAGCTCAGTCACCTGGAAACCCTCGAGCGCCGCCCCTGAGAACATTATAACTATGACATTTCATGTGCTGCAAGGGTGGATTCATTTCTCCGCCTATCAAGCTACGCATCCTTCCCTCATGTCCGTATACCCCTGCGCGCCTAAACTATTAGCCTTGTCATGTGTGGCTGCTGTCGTTCGAGATTAAGGTTGCACGAGTAGTTCTCAAAATACGGGATCCGCTGATTCATATAACCCCCCAAAATACTAAACACCTGAGCATAAGACCCCCTGGATAGGGCGTCCCCCTGAAGCCTATTCGAGGATGGCTTCGCACCCTTTGAAAAATATTCTTAGATATGATCCTCTTAAACCCAATAAGGGAAAATATCCGCCGACCCCAGCCGGGGGCGGCGTCAGTGAAGACCCATTGCCCCTACCACCTACTCCACCCCATCCAAAGCTCTGGCCCATGCTCCCACTCTCCATCCCCTTGACCTACCCCTCATGGACCCAGCTCCCTACCCCTTACCCCTCACGCACCCTGCCCCGCCGCCCATGCCCCTCATGGACCCATGGGTTCTGGCCCCACGGCTCCCCTCCGCCCTTACCTCCACCACCCACGCACCCGCTCCCCGCCCATCCGCCCTTCCCGCTCCGCATACATTCCCCTTGCCCAAGCCCCCCACGCACCCCGCCATGCTTTTCATGGACCTATGGCTCCTGGTCCTATTCTTCATCCCTTGAGCTGCTCCACCCCCACCCGCAACCCCCACCCCCACCCCGCACGCACCCTGCCCCGCCGCCCGTGCTTGTCATGGGCCCCTTGCTCCTGGCGTCATGGCTCCACCCCCACCCCCAACCCCCACCCCCAACACCCCACCCTTTCCACACTTCCAACCCCCACCCCCACCACCCACGCACCCCGCCCCCCCACTGGACCCATGGCTCCTGGCCCCATTGGTGTTGGTCACATTCTTCATCCCTCGACCTGCATGGCTGCCAACGCTGGTCCTATCTATGGCCCCTGCTCCACCCCAACCCCCAACCCCCACCCCCATACCGTACGCATCCTGCCACCCCCAACCCCCAACCCCCACCCCCACCCACCCACACTTCCAACCCCTACCCCCACCCCCCACGCACCCCGCCCCCCACTGAACCCATGGCTTCTGGCCCGTGGCTTTTCAGCTGACTTTAAAGGGCCCCAGTGCATGCCCGGGCCCTCCGCCCGCTCCGCCCTCCGCCCTTCCAGCTCCGCCCACTCTCCTCTGGCCCATGCTCCCACTGTCCATCCCCTTGACCTACCCCTCATGGACCCAGCTCCCTACCCCTTACCCCTCACACCCCTCACGCACCCTGCCCCGCCGCCCATGCCCCTCATGGACCCATGGGTTCTGGCCCCACGGCTCCCCTCCGCCCTTACCCCCACCACCCACGCACCCGCTCCCCGCCCGTGCTTGTCCTGGGCCCGTCATGGCTCCACCCCCACCCCCAACCCCCATCCCCAACACCCCACCCTTTCCACACTTCCAACCCCCACTCCCACCACCCACGCACCCCGCCCCCCCACTGGACCCATGGCTCCTGGCCCCATTGGTGTTGGTCACATTCTTCATCCCTCGACCTGCATGGCTGCCAACGCTGGTCCTATGGCCCCTGCTCCACCCCAACCCCCAACCCCCACCCCCATACCGTACGCATCCTGCCACCCCCAACCCCCAACCCCCACCCCCACCCACCCACACTTCCAACCCCTACCCCCACCCCCCACGCACCCCGCCCCCCACTGAACCCATGGCTCCTGGCCCGTGGCTTTTCAGCTGACTTTAAAGGGCCCCAGTGCATGCCCGGGCCCTCCGCCCGCTCCGCCCTCCGCCCTTCCAGCTCCGCCCACTCTCCTCTGGCCCATGCTCCCACTCCATCCCCTTGACCTACCCCTCATGGACCCAGCTCCCTACCCCTTACCCCTCACACCCCTCACGCACCCTGCCCCGCCGCCCATGCCCCTCATGGACCCATGGGTTCTGGCCCCACGGCTCCCCTCCGCCCTTACCCCCACCACCCACGCACCCGCTCCCCGCCCATCCGCCCTTCCCGCTCCGCATACATTCCCCTTGCCCAAGCCCCCCACGCACCCCGCCATGCTTTTCATGGACCCATGGCTCCTGGTCCTATTCTTCATCCCTTGAGCTGCTCCACCCCCACCCGCAACCCCCACCCCCACCCCGCACGCACCCTGCCCCGCCGCCCGTGCTTGACATGGGCCCCTTGCTCCTGGCGTCATGGCTCCACCCCCACCCCCAACCCCCACCCCCAACACCCCACCCTTTCCACACTTCTAACCCCCACCCCCACCACCCACGCACCCCGCCCCCCCACTGGACCCATGGCTCCTGGCCCCATTGGTGTTGGTCACATTCTTCATCCCTCGACCTGCATGGCTGCCAACGCTGGTCCTATTATGGCCCCTGCTCCACCCCAACCCCCAACCCCCACCCCCATACCGTACGCATCCTGCCACCCCCAACCCCCAACCCCCACCCCCACCCACCCACACTTCCAACCCCTACCCCCACCCCCCACGCACCCCGCCCCCCACTGAACCCATGGCTCCTGGCCCGTGGCTTTTCAGCTGACTTTAAAGGGCCCCAGTGCATGCCCGGGCCCTCCGCCCGCTCCGCCCTCCGCCCTTCCAGCTCCCCCAACCCCCAACCCCCACCCCCATACCCCCACCCCCACACCCCCACCCCCACCCCCACCCCCACCCACCCAGCACTTTCCAACCCCTGCCAACGCCCCCACCCCCCACGCACCCCGCCCCCCACTGAACCCATGGCTCCTGGCCCGTGGCTTTTCAGCTGACTTTAAAGGGCCCCAGTGCATGCCCGGGCCCTCCGCCCGCTCCGCCCTCCGCCCTTCCAGCTCCGCCCACTCTCCTCTGGCCCATGCTCCCACTCTCCATCCCCTTGACCTACCCCTCATGGACCCAGCTCCCTACCCCTTACCCCTCACACCCCTCACGCACCCTGCCCCGCCGCCCATGCCCCTCATGGACCCATGGGTTCTGGCCCCACGGCTCCCCTCCGCCCTTACCCCCACCACCCACGCACCCGCTCCCCGCCCGTGCTTGTCATGGGCCCCTTGCTCCTGGCGTCATGGCTCCACCCCCACCCCCAACCCCCACCCCAACACCCCACCCTTTCCACACTTCCAACCCCCACTCCCACCACCCACGCACCCCGCCCCCCCACTGGACCCATGGCTCCTGGCCCCATTGGTGTTGGTCACATTCTTCATCCCTCGACCTGCATGGCTGCCAACGCTGGTCCTATTATGGCCCCTGCTCCACCCCAACCCCCAACCCCCACCCCCATACCGTACGCATCCTGCCACCCCCAACCCCCAACCCCCACCCCCACCCACCCACACTTCCAACCCCTACCCCCACCCCCCACGCACCCCGCCCCCCACTGAACCCATGGCTCCTGGCCCGTGGCTTTTCAGCTGACTTTAAAGGGCCCAGTGCATGCCCGGGCCCTCCGCCCGCTCCGCCCTCCGCCCTTCCAGCTCCGCCCACTCTCCTCTGGCCCATGCTCCCACTCTCCATCCCCTTGACCTACCCCTCATGGACCCAGCTCCCTACCCCTTACCCCTCACACCCCTCACGCACCCTGCCCCGCCGCCCATGCCCCTCATGGACCCATGGGTTCTGGCCCCACGGCTCCCCTCCGCCCTTACCCCCACCACCCACGCACCCGCTCCCCGCCCATCCGCCCTTCCCGCTCCGCATACATTCCCCTTGCCCAAGCCCCCCACGCACCCCGCCATGCTTTTCATGGACCCATGGCTCCTGGTCCTATTCTTCATCCCTTGAGCTGCTCCACCCCCACCCGCAACCCCCACCCCCACCCCGCACGCACCCTGCCCCGCCGCCCGTGCTTGTCATGGGCCCCTTGCTCCTGGCGTCATGGCTCCACCCCCACCCCCAACCCCCACCCCCAACACCCCACCCTTTCCACACTTCTAACCCCCACCCCCACCACCCACGCACCCCGCCCCCCCACTGGACCCATGGCTCCTGGCCCCATTGGTGTTGGTCACATTCTTCATCCCTCGACCTGCATGGCTGCCAACGCTGGTCCTATATATGGCCCCTGCTCCACCCCAACCCCCAACCCCCACCCCCATACCGTACGCATCCTGCCACCCCCAACCCCCAACCCCCACCCCCACCCACCCACACTTCCAACCCTCACACCCCTCACGCACCCTGCCCCGCCGCCCATGCCCCTCATGGACCCATGGGTTCTGGCCCCACGGCTCCCCTCCGCCCTTACCCCCACCACCCACGCACCCGCTCCCCGCCCGTGCTTGTCATGGGCCCCTTGCTCCTGGCGTCATGGCTCCACCCCCACCCCCAACCCCCACCCCCAACACCCCACCCTTTCCACACTTCCCACCACCACGCACCCCGCCCCCCCACTGGACCCATGGCTCCTGGCCCCATTGGTGTTGGTCACATTCTTCATCCCTCGACCTGCATGGCTGCCAACGCTGGTCCTATTATGGCCCCTGCTCCACCCCAACCCCCAACCCCCACCCCCATACCGTACGCATCCTGCCACCCCCAACCCCCAACCCCCACCCCCACCCACCCACACTTCCAACCCCTACCCCCACCCCCCACGCACCCCGCCCCCCACTGAACCCATGGCTCCTGGCCCGTGGCTTTTCAGCTGACTTTAAAGGGCCCCAGTGCATGCCGGGGCCCTCGCCCGCTCCGCCCTCCGCCCTTCCAGCTCCGCCCACTCTCTTCTGGCCCATGCTCCCACTCTCCATCCCCTTGACCTACCCCTCATGGACCCAGCTCCCTACCCCTTACCCCTCACACCCCTCACGCACCCTGCCCCGCCGCCCATGCCCCTCATGGACCCATGGGTTCTGGCCCCACGGCTCCCCTCCGCCCTTACCCCCACCGCCCACGCACCCGCTCCCCGCCCATCCGCCCTTCCCGCTCCGCATACATTCCCCTTGCCCAAGCCCCCCACACACCCCGCCATGCTTTTCATGGACCCATGGCTCCTGGTCCTGTTCTTCATCCCTTGAGCTGCTCCACCCCCACCCGCAACCCCCACCCCCACCCCGAACGCACCCTGCCCCGCCGCCCGTGCTTGTCATGGGCCCCTTGCTCCTGGCGTCATGGCTCCACCCCCACCCCCAACCCCCACCCCCAACACCCCACCCTTTCCACACTTCCAACCCCCACCCCCACCACCCACGCACCCCGCCCCCCCACTGGACCCATGGCTCCTGGCCCCATTGGTGTTGGTCACATTCTTCATCCCTCGACCTGCATGGCTGCCAACGCTGGTCCTAATATGGCCCCTGCTCCACCCCAACCCCCAACCCCCACCCCCATACCGTACGCATCCTGCCACCCACACTTCCAACCCCTACCCCCACCCCCCACTGAACCCATGGCTCCGCGGCTTTTCAGCTGACTTTAAAGGGCCCCAGTGCATGCCCGGGCCCTCCGCCCGCTCCGCCCTCCGCCCTTCCAGCTCCGCCCACTCTCCTCTGGCCCATGCTCCCACTCTCCATCCCCTTGACCTACCCCTCAAGGACCCAGCTCCCTACCCCTAAAAAATATGTAAAAGGGGGTTTCACAGGCTAAGGCTTCAGGGTTATATCGCTACCCACTTGCCCCCCAGCTCTGCTTTTTCTTGACCCTGCCCCCTTATTTAGTTCTATGTTCTTTCGCTACCTGTTGCATTTCCTAAGCCCAGTTTCCCCGTATTTCCCGCCGAATTTTTAGCCCCAACTTTTTACCATCCCCTCATTCGTTTTCTCTCGTTTCCCGCCTTATCCATTATCCATAGGGGATTCTAAGGACAAGCTACCTCATTCATTCCGCAAAACCTACAAATAACAACACCCCTAAAATTTAATCTATCCACCTTATGCGTTCCTATATTCTTAAAGTCCTTCCCATATGCTTGTTTGAATGTTTGTTGTTGTTATGATTTATAGCAACAATAAACCTAATTTCTTCCCCATATCTCCCCCTTCTTCGTTTCAGTCTTTTCCCAACTTCTCAAGCTTCTGGGGCTTCCCGTGTTATAGTTAGTCCTTTTGTTGTAAGTTTTATGAAATACAGCAACCCATAGATTTTTTAATTAAGAGCCTCCTGATTGAACACTTGAACGCCTTGAACTCGTTCTGCTTCTTATATACTCAATGGTTTCTTGACTTCTACGAGAACTAACAACGCTTTGAGGCGGCGATGGTTCATCAACATATTCAATAGTCCTATCACTCCGCACAGAACTTTGAACTGTTTCAGGTGGAGATGAATGAATGTATTCGCTTAATGCTTCTTCTTCAACGGGCAATAATGCACTTCTGTTCGAACTTCTACGAGAACTTGATGATTCCGATGAAGGCTCATAAGATTTTTTAACATTCATAGGCAAACTGTTATCACTCTCTTCGCTCTTTTGTTGTTCAAAAGGTGTTTCACGATCTAAATCATCTTCCTCAATTTGTTGCCTTCTGTTTCGCATTTCTTCTCTTTCTTCTTTGAACTCATCATCTCCAAACATGACATCATAAACTCTTCGCATTACTGACTTTTTCTGTGGTTGTTCGCGTTCTCTTTCCCCGTCGCGTTCCTTTTCACTTATCTTTACGCTCTCTTCGCTTTCAATCTCGGGTTCTTCTTTAACTTCTTCTTCTGGTGTTCTCATACTTTCGCTTTCTGTTATGCTTGGCGTTTCATTGAATACATCTGTTTGCGTTCCCTTCTCTGGGTTCTCATTTAATAATATTGTCTTCCTATCATATTTCCCTAAATCAAAATCATCAAAATCGACCTCATCTAATAATATCCCTTGTTGTGTTCTTCTTTGTCGTTCTGGTAATATTCTTAATCTGCTTGTTCTCGCTTCTCGTTCAATTTGTTCAAAAGTCGGGCGTAACCGTAACATATAATATAAAATAAGATAGATTTTGTTAATTTATTTTAGATAAATTAAGAAATTCTTCAATTTGAAAAATTGAGCAATTTGTTTTATATGCTCAAACTGGTAAAAAAGATTTTGCTATTGCTGTTGCTCCTGCTTTTGCTAATGTTTCTACTCCTGCTTTTGCTCCACTCACTAATATGTCTTTTGCTGTGCTTGATGAACTTGTTGAAGGTTGTATTTCTGTTGTTGGGGTTTGTTTGCCTCTAATTCTTTTTGATACTTTGCTTAGTCTAACTCCTCTCGCATCTCTTGAAGGTGGCACACTTTCTAACGGTGGCATTTCATCGTCATCATCTTCTTCTAATTCATCTTCTAAAATTACGCCGTCCGGTATTTCTTGGTCGCCCACTTCTCTTAATTCACTACTTGCTTCATTGGCTGTTGATGATGACGTATTCCTAATAAATTGGTTGTGTCGTTCTAATTCGGCTCGTATTGCGTCAATCTGTTCTATGGCTAAACTTGGCACTTCACTTTCCGAAGGCGTTGAACCTAAATCTAAAAATGGTGTTGTTGCACCACTTGGCATTGATGAACTTACTGATGTCTGGGCGTTTAGCATTCCTACCGATGTCCCTCTTGCTATTGCCGTTTGTCTCAGTTGTGTTTGTCTCATTTCTTCTTTTAATTTGTCTTCTTCTTGTTTCTTCAACCCCAAAAAATCAACATTATCTAATTGACTACCGAACTGATTATTTCTAAATAATGTTGCTCTTCTGTCAATTATTTTCTCTATTGGTGGTCTGTTAGGGTCGCCTTGGCTTTCAATCATACCGACTAACTCATCATACGTCGGACGTAATTTTAATTCAGATTTTAACGTTTTAATCATTAATATTATTATTTTAGATTTAAATTATTTCTTTCATTATAGTTTTTAATTCATCTTGACGTTTCATCAGTTCCTCTTTCGTTCTTACTGGCATTGATGGTCTCTCTAATTGTCTATTGATATCATCTAACTGGCCTTGATATAGCGATTGCTTCTGATGTTTTATCCAATCGTTCCTTAACGCTACGTTCTTAGCTCTGTTTTCCGCTTCTTCTATTCTTAACTTCATGTCTTCGAGTTCTTTCTTCCGACTTGCTACTCCGATTGATTCTTCTAAATCATAGTATTGTTCTACCATAGGCATACGTCTCATCTCTGGTTTGCTCTTAAAAATGCTCATATTATATTCAATAGTAGATAATAATTATTAAATATAATTTAAAACATGCTTGTTTTAAACCTTGCTATTTTCTCGGCTTTCTCTTGTTGCTTCAATTTCTTCATTTCGTTGTATGACTGTTGTAATAGCTCTCTTGCTGTTAATTGTCGCTCTGGCTGTTTCATTACGACGGGTTGTTTTGGTATTGCTTTAGTTTTGACGCTCGGCTGAGCCTCGCGTGCATTCGCGACTTCAATTTCTTCGCTATGTTGCATTATTTCGTTTTCTTTGTTTTGATATTTGCTTTTCATTTCTTCCTCTATTTCTTTTCTCATCTGTTCCTTCAGTTTAGACCCATACGAGTTTTTCTGTTTATTAACGGGCAATGTTTCCGAAGGCTGACCTTTACAATTTCTCGGATGTGAATGTTTTAAGCTCTTGGGTAACATCTTTTTATCACAGTCGGGACAATTTACCATCTCTACGACCTTTACTGTTCTCGGTAGTTTTTTCGCCGTTGCTTTTGGTTTCGGTTTCTCTTCCGCTTCTTCTTGCTTTGCTTCCTCTTGTTTAATTTCTTGTGGTTCGGTCGCTTCTTCAATAATATTTTCAACCACCTTTTCATTTGCTTCTTCATTTTGACTTTCTTGAACTTCATTATTAATCGTTTCCATATATTCTATATAGAAATTTTATATGTTATTTTAACCTTTAAAAAATGTTATCGTGAATGAAACATCCACCTCGTTTAAATTAATATTTTGGTTAAGATGGTCAGTAAGACGAAAATTTAATCTTCTTAATAATTTGTTAGAGACGTCAATATAATCAACAACGCTCAACTCGGAATCATTAATGACCCCTAAGTAAGGAACATTAACGGGAATCTTTTTAATAATACTTGAGTTACCCGCTACTGTTAATTGGTTATAGTTGCTAATTTCATTACAATGCAAATAAACATTTTTAACAGGTGTTAAATCAATAAAATTAGTTGTATAAGGTGCTACATTAGTATAAGCGTCGGTTGCTGGGGTTGTGTTGCCAATCACGCGGTTTAAAGAATATAAGTTATTAACATCAACAGGGTCACTAAACAAATTTGCCACTGGCGCAACTTCCCCATCAGTGAGAAGAACAAAAATAACTGTTGCATAATTAGAACTGATTGTAAATTTGTTAGTTGATGTGTTGTAACTTAAAGAATATGTGTTAGGTCTGTCGTTTGTATCCACTAATAGATTAATCGCTATTTGTATGGTTTGTGCTAAATCTACCGCTGTATAGTTACCTTCGGGAATTGTTACTTTACGGTAAGTAATACCCGCTATAACACCAGGGGGTATAACTTGATGTCTCCAATAAATATTGTTATTTGTGCTGTTTATTGAATACCAAGAATGAGGAATGCTTACCTCATGTATTTGACATAACATATTATCTTCTAATTGGACAGTTTCAGGTAAGTCAATAACAAATTCGGACGAAGTGCCACTTACTTTATAACTACTATCGATATATACCTTCTTGAACTTAAGCATTATTAATTAAATTAGAAATAAATTATAAGTTATTTTATAAAGGAATGTTTAAACATAAAAGAAGAAATGAAGGTGTTTTATACGAATCGCCCAATACAAGAAATAAGATTAATGATGAAGTTAGGGACGAATTAGCAGGAACCGAAACGTTCTTAACCGATACGCAAGGTTTAAGACTTGCTTATGAAAACCCAGAAGGGATTTATCAAAATGGTTCTATTTTATACATAGCCGGAACTAAAAGCGGGAGAGATATTTATGATGATTTAAAATTACCGTTGTATCAAACACAACAAACAAAAAGATATAAGGACGTTGATAAATTCATTAAAGACGGAACTATACAAGTTGATGGTAAAAAACTCACAGGTATTACTGACATTATCAGTCATAGTTTAGGTTCGGCGGTGGGACAACAAATAAATAATGATTATGGCAATATTTTTAGAAGTAGAAGTTATGGTTCGCCTTTTGTTTCAAGTCAGAGACCAGAAGATACGGGGACAAACCTAAGAATAAGAAAAGCGGGCGACGTTGTTAGTATGTTCGATAAAGGCAGTTTAACATTAAACAGAGGAACGTTAGACCCTTTACAAAATCATTCATATCAAGATATAGGTAACGTTAGTAATAAACCAGGAAACTTACCAATAACGCAAGAAGAATTTATGGAACAGTTTGATTAAAATCTTTTCTAAATAATATTAATAATGTTTGCTTATAAAACAACATCATACGAGAAGGTAGAGAAGCCAAAGTCCGAGAAAAAGTTTAAACAAAACAGTTACGAGGAAATACGAAAAATCGTAGAAGACGGCGGAGAGATGAAGCTGAAGGAGACAATTAAAACAAGGAAAGACAATAATAAAACTGAAAATAAAATTAAGTTTAATTTATTTGATTAAATTTATTATAAAAATATTAATTATCTAATCATAAATATATAAGTATGGAAACGTTCGCACCCGAAGATATCCTTATTGATAATTTAAGCTTTAAATTAAACAAAGGTAGTTCATACATTCAAGACCGTCGTTCTGTGTCATTCTGGCCGACTGGTTCAAATATCTATAAAAGCAATAGCGGTAATCGTGTATTAAAATTTTCATTAAACGGCGAAGACAACACATGGTTAGACCCTCAATCAGTTCGCATTTTCTTTACATTACAAAACTTAGACCTTGGCGATTATGATAATAAACTTCGTCCATTATCACCCGCTTATTCTTTCTTCAGACGAATGCGAATTATTGCTGGTAATCAAGTTGTTGAAGACTTTGATAATTATAACCGAGTTCATCATATGTTCTCTAAAATGATGTCTGCAGGAGCACGAAAAGACGAAGCAAACGAAAGTTTCGGATATAGATATGATGACGAAGTAAGAACATTATATGCCGACGGAGTAACACCCGAATTAAAATATGAAGTTAACGGTTATAATTGCCAAGGATTTAAAAACAAAATGACAGTTTGTTTCAAACCATTATGTGGCCTCTTTTCACAATTTAAATATTTACCATTAAAATATATGGGAAACTTAACAATCGAATTAGAACTCGTAACAAATGCCACCGATTGTATTATTGATTATAATGATGATACCGCGAACACTGCCGTAGGCAATCGTTTCGTAAATAATGTTAATCCCGCAGACGCGGGACAAGAAAACGCAAGATACAGAAATACAAGTATTCAATGGGAAATTAATAACGCTCGTGTTGTTTGCGATGTCTGCACCTTAGATAATAACTTAAATAATGAATATGTTAAGCATCTTTTAGAAGGTAAAGGATTACCCATTACTTATACCACTTATATTACTCAATCACAAGCATTAACAGGAAACGACAATTTTAGCGTTCAAGTTATTCGTTCAGTATCTAAATTAGTAGCATCGTTTGTTACATTTTACAAGAGCGGAGACCCAAGCACAGGTTTTGAATACTGCGATAAAGAGTTCTGTCGTTTCTATCATCCACAACAGGCATCGTTTCCCGCAAACGAAGGAATATATGACCCCGATTTGGATTTAGAATTTCAGATTCAATTAGGTTCTAAATTGTATCCAGAATACCCTTGTGCTTCGATTACCGAGTGCTACTATCATTTACGAAAGGCATTAAACTTACCAATGTTTCATCAACATTCATTATCAATTGATTTTAAACAATATCGCGATAGACAATTTGTCTTTGCTTTCTCCTTTGAAAAAGTGCCGGATAGTAGTTATACAGGAATTAATACACGTGCAGGGCAACAGATGTTATTAAAAGTTAAACCCGCAAACGCTTCAATCACTAATACGAATATGCCAGATAATTGTTATATAACATTACTGTCGGAACAAATATTAGAAATTAAGGATTTAGGGCTCAAGGTATTCGATTAGGTGTATTGAAAAACTATATAAAATGTTATAAAGAAATAATACTTTATAATATATTATAGGATAGTATGCCGAGAAAACAAATAGATTATAGCAATACTCATTTTTACAAAATTGTTTGTAAGGATACAAACATAACCGAGTGTTATGTAGGTCATACGACAGATTTTGTTAAACGGAGATACGCGCACAAAAACATTTGCTACAAAGAAGAAGACAGACATTATAACATATACTTGTATGAGTTTATTCGTGAAAATGGAGGGTGGGATAATTGGGAGATGATTAATATTGAAACAAGAAGTTGTAGAGACAGTTTAGAAGCAAAGACAATTGAGCGCGAACTCACCGAACAATTGAAAGCAAACTTAAACAGAGTTAAAGCAATTGAAACAAAAGAAGAAAAATCAGTAAGAAAGAAAATCTGGAGAGACAATAACCCAGAATATAACAAACAATATTACCAAGACCATAAAGAAGAACATAACGCTCGCTCTAAACAATACCGAGAAGACCACAAAGAAGAAATTCAAGAATGGAAAAAGAAGCATTATGAAGAAAACAAAGAAGACATTTTAACAAAACAAAAAGAAAAGTATGAAGAGAACAAAGAAATAATTTTAGAAAGAAACAAGAAATGGAGAGATGAACACCGAGAAGAACAAAAAGAATACCATAAGCAATACAGAGAAAACAACAAGGAAAAGGTAGCAGAAAGAAAAAAGAAATGTGTAGAGAAAAAGAAAGACGAGTATTTACAGAAGAAGCGTGACTATTACCAAAGTAAAAAAGAAAAGCAATTATGCGAATGTGGTTCAATGGTTAGTTCATTTGAGAAATCAAGACACCTTAAATCACAAAAACATCAAACATATCTAAAACAACAACAAGAAATTTAATATAACATTCTAATAATAATTTATCTAATTATTATTATAATGGTTCTTACTTTAAACAACACAAATACACTTACAGCAGATAATGTTATTGTTGGTGGAACAGACATTTCTTTGTTATATGCCACAAAAACAGAATTAGGAGACATCAACACCGCGAATTCTTCAAACATACAAGCAAACACCGACTCTATAGCAGTTTTAAACACAAAACAACTACAAAACTTTCATAATATCAGTTCTTTAACGCACTTATTAGATACGGAGTATCAAACAAACACCACCTTAACGAGCACATTTTACAATAAAACAGAAATAGACTCAACCTTTACGAATTATTACACACAAACTCAAATAGACACAAATTTATCAACAAATTACCAGACCAACACCCAATTAGGAACAAATTATTATAATAAAACCGAAGTAGACGGATTAATAGCAGGAGGAGGAGGAGACACTTATACAACAACAGAAGTAGATAATTTACTTGCTTTAAGAGTTCCAGTAAGTGATTTTACCAATAGATTTAGTGCTAATCCTATTATTGATTGTTCTGCCCCTACTGTTATTCATAGTGGATTAACATTAAATAATTCAACAATAAATATTTCCCCAGTAGCAGGATTATTATTTAGTAATCAAACCGGAGGAGGTGATAAAGTTTTAGCAGAGTTTAAGAACGCTACGAGTTATATAACTTTGCAAGGGGATAAGATATTTTGCAATAATACATCAGACGATGCAATTAAACAACTTGATTTAACTAATAATAATGCAGGGTATAAAATGAGTGGGAAAATAGAAACGCCAACAGGTGGTTTAGTAGTGGAAAATACAGCAGACGCTAATTTATCATTTACCGTTAGAAATACTGATAATTATATTACTTTTAATAATGATAATATCGATTGTTATAATTCAGTTGGCGATACTGGTAGAATATTAAACTTAAATAATAATGCTAATCAATATGTTAAATCACATTCCTTATTAGTAGATACAGGAACGGAAACATTAACAAGCGGGTATAATTTGGATGTTGTTGATAGTGCGATTATTAGACAGAATTTAAAAGTTGATGGTAATTTAGATTTAACAAATGATTTAAATTTTGACGGTGAAAATTGTAATATATCTAATAACTCAGGACTTACATTTTATAAAGATACAACAGATGCGTCGAATGTTATGACTGTAAAAAATGCACAAGGATATTTAAAATTTAATTCATTTAATATTAATGCTTATAACACAAGCAACGACAGTTCATCATTGCTTTTATTAAATACTGCTAACGGTAATGGTGTTTATTGTTTAAGTTTAGGCATCGGAGCAATTCAAGGAGCAAATAAACTAAATGTAAGTGGCGGGAATGCTAATTTTGGTGGCACTTCATCATTTCAAAACATAGCAACTTTTAATAGTGATATTTATATTAATAATTCAGGGAGAATATTTCAAAGAGCAGACGTTAATAATTCATTAAATGTAATATCAACAGAAGAAATTAATTTTTCATTACAATCAAATAGAACAACCGACCCAACAACAGGAACAATAGCACTACAATTAAACGACACTAACGGAATTACTATTAATAGAGCAGTTACAAATAACTTAACTTTTAATAGTATTGGTAATATCGTTGGTGAGGCAGATGTTATTAGTTGGGGGCGCTTTATGTTTCAAAATAGTAGTGAGTTTAAAGAAGTATTGGACGGACAATATAAATTGTTTGTTCGAAATGGAGACACGTTAGGCGACATTAATTTAACTGTTGGATTAGAAAGTAGCACACCAGAAATTAAAATAACTGATGGAAAAGTAAAAATGAATAACTTAGAAATAACACAAGAGACAATAAGCACCGTAGACCAAATACAATTTTTAAATACTGACGCAGGAGGTGAATATGCATTTTATTTTGGTAGTGTTTCAGTATCGAATGATGTGTTTTCAATTTCACCAGGTGGCATTCTCGTTAATGGAGATATTGAATATACAGGGTCTTTAATTCCAAGTTCCGATAAACGTTTGAAAAAAGATATTAAGGAACTTAACCAAAAAAAAGCAGTGGAATTAGTTAAATACATTGTTCCAAAAACATATCATTTTATTGACGACAGACAAAAGGGTAAATCATGTTGTGGTTTTATTGCTAATGACTTTTTAAGTAAAAAAGTCCCAGATGAATGGCAAAATATAGTTAAAGAAGGCAAAGACGGATATTTAAAGTTTGATTATACTTCTTGTGTTCCTATTTTATGGAGTGCATTACAAGCAACAATAAATGAAGTAGAAGAATTAAAAGATTTAGTAAAAACAATGAAAAAGGAAATGGCAACGATGAAAGGAGAAATAACAAAGTTGAAAAAGAAAATTAAGGATGATGATTAATAATATTATAGCAAAATAATATTATTAATCTATAACTAATTTAGCATCAAACCTTTTATAAAACATATCATTTACGTCTGCTTTCATCAAGTTAATGAATAAAAAACTATACGGTTCTTCTGTAGCTAAATTATACACTTCCAATAATAATTTCTTTGCTTCTGCAAGATTTTTAGTATCTGCTACAGAAGATTTTTTAATCAATACGGCGCTTAATTCCTCAACCATTGTTTCTATTTCTTTGTAATTCCTTAATCTAAAGAAGAACAACTGACGACTATTGACACGAATTATTGGAGACAGTGCGTTAAATTTTTGTGTTGCAGTGATAATACATATCGCTTTATGTCGTCCCCTTACATATAATTGATTTAATAATGGACTGTTGCGTGAAAAACTCTTTGAATCAGCAAAATCATCAACAATAATTAATATTGAATGCAATTGCTTGTGTCCATTCTTCTTTTGATACTCAGTTATTTTATGTTGTCTGTTTATGACTTCTTCTAATTCCGAGGGGTTGTATTCATCAAACATACATTTTTCTTTCTCTAAATCCACCTTCAAATCGTTCTGAATATACCTTTTAACAGGAGTCCAGTTAGGGTCAATTGAAACAGAGGGCGACCATACATATATTCTTGCGAAAACATCGCGATAAATGTCTAATATCATTGACTGTAATAATATGCCTTTACCACTTCCAGAAGGGCCAGTTATTATTTGACTGAAAGGTAATCTCGGGGCTACTTCATATTTAGATTGTTTGAACTCGTATTCTTTGACATTAACAGGTTTAACTATCGGAATGTTTGACATTATTATTAATACATAGAAAATTATATCGTTATTTAATATATGTATAACTACAAAAACTATATAGATGTAATAGATGAGATAGAGAAATTAGACGAAGTAATAAAAACACCAAGATACAGAATGTGTTGTCGTAGTTTGTTAGAGTTCTTGAAAGCCGTTTGTTATTATCTTAAAAATATGAAAAAATCTAAATAATATTAATGGAAGAGAACAGCGGAGGGTTTCACATTGATAAAAGTAGTGTTGATTGTAACTTTTGTAGATGTGGTAAAAAGGCATTGTATAAACAAACTAAAACAACAACAGATAAACAGGGTAACGTCGTAGTTAATCAGGTAGAGAATCGTTCTTCTTGGAAAGTTGGCAGGAATACGACGCCCGACGGAAACGCTATATTCAAAACAAACATGAAAGATAATGAAGATGTTGATACAGTAGATACAGGGTTCAGGTCAAGAAAACCAACACCCGAAGAAAGAATAGAAATATTAGAAAAAGAAGTAGAGGAACTAAAAAGGAACTTAGGATTAAACAGTATGGAATGACATTAAAGGTTTGTTTTTATTAGATTATGACACAAGAAAACGCGTTTTCGGTATTATGTTTAAAGAAATGTTGTTCTTTAAACATGACAGTTGCCCCCAAGCACAGAGCCCCATTGTTTCACATTGAACGGACACATGAAAGGGAAGTAGTGCGACACGTTCAATAGCATCTCATAAGCAGTTGCTTAATTCGTTTGATTAAATCTTAAGGAACTCATACCCCATTGCGTTTAATAATAATAAATTGTTATTATTATTAATATGAAGAATATAGTAGAATTTAAATTAACAAACGAACCAAACGAAGGTTATAATCAAGACATCGGTTTTTGTAAATTTTGCCATAGCTATGTTCCTAAATCGTATTTTATCGGTTGTTATGGCAAAATATGTAAAAAAAGTGGCTGAAAAATGCGATTATTATGTTACAGGTATTGATTTAGATTGTTGGACGAGTTTAGGATGGGAACAAAGATTATTAAAATATGAACCCGAAACATTTAAGTTTATTTGGGCACAGATTGACTTAAGAAAACCACAGACAGAAGCACACATTAAAAGTATAATTGAACACTTGAAGCCGAAAGGGTGGTGTATTCAACACGTAAAAGAACCCTTGAGCGATGCCGATATTGAGGAGATTATCAGGGTCTAAAGGGTAGAATACGTAATAACGTATATGACCGAGGGTAAGGTGAGCACGGACATGATTTATAACACTGTTATAGAAAATCACAATATGACTCAATTGAAGATTAACGAAATTTTAGGTATTGTTCAACAATTGGTTAAGGATAATGTTAAGAAACCAAGCACTTATGAAAAAAACACAACGACAACACCAGTTGATAAAAGCGAGAAAAGCGATTGGAGCAAGAAAAGGAAAACTTACATGGAAAGACTGAATAAGGGCGAAATCAAAGTCCCAAAAGAAGACACATTGAAATATTATGATATCGAATTCAACAAAGAACAAGAAAAGTATCAATTTAAAACACCCGCTAAAAGCGAGGAGTGAGATGTGATTTAATATTATTTGATAATATTAAAACTCATCAAGGATAAATATGATATGAAAAGTTATTTAATTTATAAATGGCGATTGTTTCTTCAAGTTCTCCGAGGGTTGTTTTAAATACAAACCAATTATTTTTATCTTCGTTTTCGATGGGTATGTATGTCCTTAAATACCATTCGGTATAATGTGAACATCCAGTTATTATATCTTTTATTATCTTCCCGCGTATATCTTTACAAACTTCATCATTTACAACATATTTAAATATTACTTTACATGAGTGGTCTCTATACAGTTCGGGGTTATCAACTGTAAATATACATTCACCCATCGAGAATTTAGGATGAACATGTATAGGTTTAGGATTTATTAAAGGTCGTGTTGTTGTTTGTTGGGTAGATGTTGAACTTCCCATGATTAAGGTTGTAACACGCTTTACCTTTAAAACGTGTTAAACTTAATTATTAATGTAACC
This sequence comes from Symbiodinium natans, assembly GCA_905221605.1. NCBI lineage: Eukaryota > Dinophyceae > Suessiales > Symbiodiniaceae > Symbiodinium > Symbiodinium natans. The sequence continues at coordinate 117,545 of CAJNDS010000527.1, forward strand.
TATTAATAGTTAGGTTTGTTTGAGAATACTTTTGTTTGTTTTACATGCCAATATACTTTCAGCTTGTTTTTCCATTATATCAAATATTTCTTCATGAATATCATGTTTGAAGAACTTATAATCGTGAGGCTTACATCTTGTATTCTTCTTAAATAAATATATGTCTATGACAATTTCAAGTATTATATAAACTTCACTATACATCTTGTTGTTGTAAAAGAATAAATCACCGAAACAAGTAGCACGTTTGTTAAAATATTCAGCGCAAAAGTGCAAGTCATAAAAATTATCATATATGGTTTTAATGTGCTCCATTGTATTAGTATTGATATATTTACGAAAAAGATTTGGGTCTACTCTAAAATCAAAACAACAACGTTTTATTTCTTTCTGGGTTAAGTCTAAGGGATACATCCGAGCAAACAGATATAGGTCATCATAAACATCATTGTCAATAATATCAGAACAAGTTAGGAATTCCTTAATATTGTCATTGACATTATCAGGAAAGCACAACTCAAGGTTTTTTAACTTTTGACAGTTAGGACAATTGTAAATACAAGCCTTCATCTCACTAACATAATAAGTCGTCAAGTCTTTAAGTCGTTTTTAAGTCCTTTTTTATCATTGCTTCTTTTCTCTACTCTTTATATGAGTTTAAGCAAGGAAGAAATATTAAGCAATATATATTATGACTTAGAACGTGGTTATGGTAGCATTCAGAGTTTATACAAGGAAGCTAACAAAGATGGCGCAGGTGTGAGTCTTCAATTTGTTAAAGATTGGGTTAAAAAGCAACCTAACAAGCAAAAGCAAGGATACAAAAATTTTAATAGCTATTCTGCACCTTTTAGCAGATTTGAATTTCAGATTGATATTATGGATATGCAAAGCTTAATGAGAGACACAGGAACAAAAGATAAATTGAGATATGCCCTTTTATGTATTGATATATTTAGAAAAAAAGTTCATGTCGTCCCATTAAAAAGTAAAGATGGTGTTGATGTATATGATGCGGTTTTAGAGTGTTTCAAAACGTTAGGGCATCCGATGAGTATTTATTCAGACGATGAAGGTAGCTTCAATTCTAAAAAACTTCAAGATTATTTTAAAGGCGAAGGTATTAACCATATAGTAACATTGACACACGCTAACGTAGCCGAGAGAGCAATAAGAACCTTTAAGAAAATGATAGGAGACAGAGCCGAATTTACTAAACAAAGTTGGTCTGAAATGTTGAAACCAGTATTAAAGAAATATAATAATATGAT